>CAUYQU010082107.1:0-116232 GCA_963574635.1 Cheracebus regulus | reverse complement strand
GATTTTGGATTTAAATAAATATCAAACCTTTACAATATAATTTTTTTTTTTTTTTTTTTTTTTTATAATAAAAAAAAAAAAAAAAAAAAAAAAAAAAAACCTCGCAAGATAGGCAGTAGTAAATGTATAAAAATGAAAGTCCCTGAGTGCATAACTGAAACCTGCTCATGCTCATGGTTTTCTGTTGAGAAGAAAGATACCGATGAATGCACTGAAATAGTACCTCCGGGGGAGTTTTGTTTATTTCTGGGTATTCCTCCTCACCTCCCCAACCTCTCAACAGCAGAGTAAGCCAGGGCCCAGTTTCTGTTCTCTTTTCTCTCCTTCTATATCCACTCCCTTGGTGATCTCACTAGCCTCACTGCTCTAAATATAATCTAGAAGGCTGAAGATTCTTAAGTCTTTATTTCATGCCTACACCTCGCCTCTCAACTCCAGGCCCATATATGCCACTGCCTAACAACATCTCTGCTTAGAATATGGGCCAAAGCTAGGGGTCTTCCTTGCCCCTTGCCTTTTCTCGTCCACCACATCCAATCTCTCATCCGATCCTGTTGCTTTGTTCTCAAACCCTATGTGGAAACTGAGAGCTTCTTGTCACTTCCTTGCTACCACCCTGTCCAAGCCCCATCATCTTCTTTATCCTGACTTTTTTTTTTCTGAGACAAGGTCTTGCTCTCTTGCTCAGGCTGGAGTGCAGCCATGCGATCACATCACTGCAGCCTTGACCTTCTAGATTCAAGGAATCCTCCCAACTCAGCCTCCTGAGTAGCTGGGACTACTGGTGCATGCCACCATACCCAGTTACTTATTTTTTTCTAGAGATGGGATCTGACCATGTTGCCCAGGCTGATCTCAAACTTTTAGCCTCAAACAATCTTCCCAGGTCAGCCTCCGAAAGTGCTGGGATTACAAGCGTGAGCTATTAAGTGTGGCCTCACCTTGACGATTTTAATTGCTCTCTGACTTTCACTCTTACACTCTTGAATTAATTCTCCACACAGCTTCCAGAAGAATCTTCTTACAAAGTAAGGCAGACTGAGACACTCCCATACTCAAAGCCCCTGAATGCCTTCTCGTCTCATTCAGGCTCTCACTGAAGTCTCTGTCTCAATAAAGCAGACCACTTGAAATCCCTACACCTTGGGAGGTCGAGGTGGGTGGATCACCTGAGGTCAGGAGTTCGAGACCAGCCTGACCAACATGATGAAACCCTGTCTCTACTAAAAATACAAAAAATTAGCTGAGCGTGGTGGTGTGTGCCTGTAGTCCCAGAAACTCAGGAGGCTGAGGCAGGAGAATCACTTGAACCCAGGAGGCAGAGGTTGCAGTGAGCCAAGATCAGGCCACTGCATTCTAGCCTGGACAAGAATGAAACCCCATCTCAGAAATAAAAAGAGAGAAAGAAAGAGAGAGAAAGGAAGAAAGAGAGAGAAAGAAAAAAGAAAAGAAAGACAAGGAAAGAGAGAGAGAGAAAGAAAGAGAGAAAGGAAGGAAGGGAAGGGGAAGAGAGGAAGAACACTCTGGAACATCAGATTTCAACTTACAACCCCTTGGGGCTTTCTCTTCCCCCTCCTGGCTTGATTTGTTTTTCTCCCCAAAACATATCACCATCTAACACAAAACAAATTTTCCTTATTCGTCTTGTCTATTGTCTGTCTTATCTCACATCGGATCCAGGACATGGAGTTTTTATCTCTCTGGTTCAGTGATCAGAGACTTCCTGAAGGTGCTCATTACATACATCATGCAGTATTTAAAATCACATAAATGAATAAAAGGCAAGACATTTTTCAAGATGACTGGATCTTATATCTTGGGTTATGCCTCAAGAAAAGTTTGTAGTTCACCAAAGTGGGAATTTTTAAAATTCTGTTACACATTGGAAAATAAAATACTTCTCTCTGCACTGCATGTAAATAGCAAACTGAAACAAAAAATACTACCCTCAGTGAATCCACTTTGCTTCAAAAGCATTTATTATTAAAATTACCAGATTATTTTAGCTTCTTACTCTGGTTATAATCATTGTAATTTTTTAGTAACATTAGCATACATACATGTATGAGCCTTCATTAGCAGGCAGTGAATGACCCCCACCATTCAAGTGTGACTTTTAATATCATTTCCAAAGTTAGGAGAAAAAGTAGCTTCACATAAAGTTGCATTTTCTAACAAATGTCAACATACTGATAAAGGATTGTGAAATCCTTTGAGTTTGTGTAATCTATTAAAAGCATGTTCTCATGAGAAGTGAAACATGTTTCTGTAATATCAGCTTTTTATCAGGTGGGTGAAAAGTTTACAGAAACCACAACAGGAAATTCATAATGAAACAATTTCAAGGTTGATTTATTTGGAACCATACACCTCACTTTTCTTGTTTTTATTAGAAAACATTATAATAATATTACAGATTAGTTAGGATAAAATTTCTGTCATCTTATTACCCTAATAAAGGAAAAAACCCTTAATTTTTAATGAAACTTGAATCTTTGGACAGATGTCTACATGCAACATAGTCCATGTCATCCTGCACATATCATGCATGATATTAATGCATTTTCCTTAAAGTCATCTCATTATTTTAATATTTCAAATGAATTTTTCAAATTTGAAATGATTTTTAAAAAATTATACTCTAAGTTCTGGGATACATGTGCAGAACGTGCAGGTTTGTTACATAGGTATATATGTGCCATGGTGGTTTGCTGCATCCATCAACCTGTCAACTAGGTTTTAAGCCCCAAATGCATTAAGTATCTGTCCTAATGCTGTCCCTCTGCTTGCCTCCTACCCACGGACAGGCCCTGGTGTGTGATGTTCCCCTCCCTGTGTCCATGTGTTCTCCTTGCTCAGCTCCCACTAGTGAGTGAGAACATGTGGTGTTTGATTTTCTGTTCCTGTGTTAGTTTGCTGAGAATGATGGTTTCTAGCTTCATCCATGCCCCTGCAAAGGACATGAACTCATTCTTTTTTATGGTAGCATAGTATTTCATGGTGTATATGTGCCTTATTTTCTGTATACAGTCTATCATTGATGGGCATTTGGGTTGGTTCCAAGTCTCTGCTACATAATAATTCATCAAATATATATATACATACATATGAATATGTTATTTATATAGCCATTTTTCTAAAATACAATTTTTTCTTTTAAATTTATTTTTTCTTTTGTCAGGGGGCAATGCTTCACTGATGTAAATAATGATGTGACAGATATTTTTGTTTTTTGTTTTTTTTTGAGATGGAGTCTCATTTTGTCACCCAGGCCGGAGTGCAATGGTGTGATCTCAGCTTACTGCAACCTCCACCTCCTGGGCTCACACGATTCTTCTGCCTCAGCCTCCCAAGCAGCTGGGATTACATGCGCTTGCCACCATGCCCAGTTCATTTTTGTATTTTTAGTAGAGACAGGGTTTCACCATGTTGGTCAGACTGGTCTCAAATTCCTGACCTCAGGTGATCCACCTGCCTTAGCCACCCAAAGTGCTGGGATTACAGAAGTGAACCACCACACCTAGCCAATATTTTCATAATTTAGCTCTCTTCTTTTAAAATGTTTCTTTAAGATAATTCACCATATGTGAAACTAAAAGGTGAAAGGAAATCTATTTTGAACTTCTTGCTCTCTACCGTCTCATTGATTTTTAAAAAGATCAAATTTATAAATATTCCAGTTATATATATGAATATGGCAGTTTTAAGCAAAATTTATTACCATTAAATAATAAAGCTTATTTTAGAATCATTTAGATTTTGATAAGAGTTAAATAACACCTAATGATGGTTTTCATTTTTATTTTTTTATTATTAATGTAAGAGAGAGATTTCCATGTAATTGTTCATCATGTATTTTTCCTCTTGGGTTATTATCTATTCATATTCATTTCTTATACATCCCCACAGGTTTCTTTTATCTGTGCATGTGAATATGGTCTTTATATTAACACATATTTATCGTCTATCTTTTCATATTTGACATGTATTCTTTTTTCTAAGATTTTACCCTATTTAGTTTTTTTGTTAACATATTCTTAAGGTCAGTTTTATCTTCAAGATTTGAAATAAATAATAACCCTGTGATCCTTCTTATTATATAAAACAAAAACTTTGATCTTTGTAACAGCAACTGAATGTATATTTAAAATGAAAGTTAATTTAAGATTATTTGTGAAACCAACAGCTTTATGCTTAAGGAACTTTTCTGCAAGAAAGATTTTAGTAAGAAATAAAAATATTTATATTGTGCCTGATGTCACTGATATTCATCCTTGGCAGCAAAGAAGAAAGAACATTAAGTTTTGAATCTGAAATCTAGATTTGAATATTGGCTGTGACAGTATTTAGCTGTGTGACCTTAGGCAAATATTTTAACTTATTTGAACTGAAGTTTCTTTAGATACATACAATATGATCACAATATAAATTTAAATAATTATTGTTAGAATTAAAAATAATTTTTGTGAATTGCCTGGTACACAGAAAACCATCAATGTATGAATCACTGTTGTTAAAATACCATTTTAAAAATATGAGCTGTTTTTATTTTGTTCTCACAGTATATTCATGAAGTATACAGTAATATTTTCTCCATTTTACATGTTAGGAGCTAAGGCTTGAAATGTGCAAGTAAGTAGTTAGTGTTACTCAGCTAGGGAGTGGAGGAGCTGGAATTTGAACACAGTCTATTCCCAGAAGATCAGCTCTTACCCATGGCATAAAACTGCTAATCAATGCATAAAACATTCACAACTTCAGTTCTATAGTTTTTCTGTAACTATTTTACCTAGTCAATGCCCCCATTATATGCTGTGTGAATCTTATTCTTCAAGATTAATCAGATTTCTAGCATCTCCATGAAGATTTATTTTTTGGTAATCTTTTCTCCCAGAGAAGTAATTCTGGCCTCGTCTATATTTTCATAGTAATTAGCAATAGCACTTTCATACTACTTGAGGTGCTCAAATTACATTATGCCTATTTGGGGATATGTTTTAAATCATAAGATTCCTAAATACAAAAAGAACTATATTTTATTTTTTGTATCCTTTCACCACATCCAGTTCAATGAAGAGCATATAGTAGATACCCAGCCAGTATTTGCTATATAATCAAGGAAAGATAGTAAGAGGCATTAAAACAAAAAATGTTCCACTAAAAGTTAGGAAAGGAGAATACTGAAATATATCAAATTGTACTTTGAATAAAGCCAATATTTTAAACAAAGTATGCATCATTATATAAAAACACTATCTTGTCACTTCAAACTACAAAGCATTTAGTGTATTTCATGTGCATTTGTGAACACATGTTTTTCACTCATGGAAAATTTAGCAGACATCTCTATTTTTTGATTATCAAAAACAACCAAACCAAATTGTTGATGATAGAATAAAGCATTCTACTAGAAATTACTGATCATATATATATATATATACACACACATACACACAAAATATATATATATCACATATCACAGACACGCATGCACGCACACACACACACAGAGTAGACACATAACAATCAATAGAAGCAATTCTGGAAAAGAAAACATTAAAATAAGCCTTTTTTTTTTTTTTTTACCTTTGGTCCAAAAGAAAGCAGCACTGATGTATCCACTTCTCTCTCTTTACAATTGAAACCTAAAATCTTTATCTCATAGTATTTCAGCATCTAGGACATGAAGAAAGGAAATGACACATTTGTGTGTTGAAAATATTTCTTAATGTGTTTTAATAGCGCTCTCATCAATGCCCAGGTTTGCAAAATCTAAATTTGTCAGACAACTCACTCTTCACCCCATTTAGGACACTACAAAAAAAAAAAAAAAGGAGAAGTGAAAAGGCAAAGAAACAAGGGTTGCTGGAAAAAAGTACATAACTTAAGGCAGACTGAGCTTTCCTTTTTTTATAAGTAATTTATGCATGCATGCCTTCCAAAACATTCATGAATTCTCATGATCTCTTCTTTCATATTATTAGAATGTTGAGTAAAGACTCCACATTTGGCTGAGCGCTGTGGCTCACGCCCGTAATCCCAGGACTTTGGGTGGCTGAGGTGGGTGGATCACTTGAGGTCAGGAGTTCAAGACCAGTCTAGCCAACATGGTGAACCCCCGTTTCTACTAAAACACGAAAATTAGCCAGGTGTGGTGGCACATGCCTATAATTTCAGCTACTCAGGAAGCTGAGGCAGGAGAACCTCTTGAACCCAGGAGGCAGAGGTTGCAGTGAGCTAAGATCACATCACTACACTCCAGCCTGGGGGACAGAGCCAGCAAGACTCTGTCTCCAAAAAAAAAAAAAAAGGACTCCATGTTTAAGTAATTTGGTTTTTAAAATCCTTTTTCCTCTACCTTTATCTGTAGCCTCAAACACAAAACACATGAAGAAAGAATATGATGCCCAGTAAGTATAAGTAATAAAATAATAACACTCACTTCTGCTCTTCTATACTGACATAACCATTAATTTTTGGAGCACCTGACAAGTTGTTTATTTTCTGTAGTATGGTAGAGGGAAGGAATCTCAGGCATGGGATCAGATAAAAGGGATGCCCTTTCCCTTCTGCTATCCATCAGGGTTTTATACAATTCATCTCAGTTATTTACTTACATTCGAGAAGGTCAAGTATGACTCACATAAAAACATTCAACATTACATTAATAAGCTAACTTTTACAACTGAGACTTCTGGGAGAATGTGTTTAGTTTATATTCCATATGCACTTCTTTGTGCCCAAACAGGAGAAATCATACTTCCTACCAAAAGATGCCCCAAATTGCCATGTCCATGGACACCATCCTTCAGAAGACAATACATCTGGAAGAAAGCATGCAGGAAAAGGGCATGGCCTTTGAGAGATGCAAAGTAACAGTATTATTCAGTCATTCTTAAGGTAAGCACTAAAGGGCTAACAGTAAGAGTAAGACAGGCATCAAAGCAAGCTGCATAATTTCTAAACAGGCAGCTTTAAGATAAGAAGTAGGATCACAATTTGATCCAGCCTGGACCAGCGTGAATGCTACTGGCTATTCCTCATCAAATTCTTATTGAAGTGGAACTGGAGACTACAAAACTCATACTCTTTCCTATTATAATTATTACAAAATCTGAAGTTTAAGAACTCCTTCATATATTGTTGAATTTAGATATCCCTGACAATACTACATGATAAGAAAAGTCAGACTCTGGAAATAACAAGGGAAAACACCAATCTTCCAAAATTCTATCCTAATGAGATTTCTTTCTGTCAGTGTGGTTTATTTCGAGTATGTCTCTGTAATATTGTTTGGTATATATCTTCACTTCTACAATGCTAACCACTTCTCTATGTGATGATATCCACTTTCTTCAGCCAATCTAATTTTTTCACTAAAAAAATTCCCTTTCTACATGTCTAAATATGTACTATATATTTATTTATATATAGTTTTATATATAATAATTATATATTATATAACATAATCTTATCTATTAGGTCTTACCATATGTAAAAACACCTGTCCCAGGGAACCATGTAAAAAATGTTCAGTTTAACTAATGACTAATTGAAAGAACAGAGGGAATGTCTAAAGTGTTGGGACTTTGCATTCATTCTTCATTTGACTTAATAGCAACTTTGTCATATGACTTCCCTAATTCAGAAATCAAAGTTTAGAGATGTTAAGTAAACATCTCAAGATCATAGAGTTATGAGTCTTCAAAGCTGGTTTTTAAACCCGGTCTGATTATGAAATTTGGCAAAATACAGTTTTTTCTTAATGTGAACTAAATGTATGTATTATTAGGGGACTATAATATCTTTATCAAAAACAGCATACAGAAAACAAATCACAGATGTTTGCAAATTCCAGATCATGTGGATAGTTACTCTGTTAACAGTTACTGTGATGGATCTCAATTGCTTCATTTTTGTTGCTTATGGATATATGTGTCTAGAATGAGGTCTATGTAAGATTATGCCCAGTGACCAAATAGAGATTCATAATCAAATAGACAAATAGCTTGAAAGAATTGATTCAAACATCCTAGGGCTCATTGTGGAAGAGGTATACTGAACTCAAAAGAAGATTTAACATTTTACACTCATTAAGAGGTATTTTGTATGTCTAAAGTTGCAACAGGTTGTTAGTCATAACATATTAACTACATAATATGTATGTAGTTAATATTGTTATATATTATTAACTTTATCATATGTATACCATACATTAGTCATACGTCATTAACATATTTTGATATATTATACTGTTCATATATTTTGATATATTACATTAATATTAATTTTTGAAAATAATTATAGAGATAAATTTTTTCATGTTCTGAATTCAAAGGAATAAGTAAATAGTGATTTAAATACAGATTTTAATAATGTTTCAATGGACACATATTGCCATGTAATTGTAATACATTTACAGAATTATCAAAACACACTTCATTAAAACTGATATTGAAAAACTGCATAATGGCAGAGCTTTCTGTTTAATATCATAAGTAGAAAACTGTGATGTTATCAGTAACATTTTATATAGTCTTATTAAACAGAACTTTCCTATATGAGAATTATTGAAGCCAAAAAACAGAAACAGACCAAAGATAATATCAGAACTAAATAGTATCTTCCTTCTATTAAACCTATAATAATATTTTGACTCACCCACACAATCTTAAATTGGTGCTGTTAGTTAAAATTTTAATAGTCTGTGAGATTTTAAAATTTAACAGATGCATTATATTTCAAAAACTTGGTTAAGAACTGTAGGCTTATGGCATTTAGGTTTAAATTTATGTTTCTATATTATTTTATTTTTTAAATTGTTTTTATCATTTAACTTTTTAAAAATTATTTTTTTATTATACTTTAAGTTCTGGGGTACATGTGCAGATCGTGCAGGTTTGTTACATAGGTATACACGTGCCTTGGTGGTTTGCTGCACCCATCCCCCCTAGTCATCTACATTAGGTATTTTTCCTACCGTTACCCTTCCCCTAGCCCCAAACCCCAAAAGGCCACAGTGTGTGATGTTCCCCTACCTGTGTGTTCTATATTTTAACATAAAATTATAATAAATAATATATCAACACTTAGGTGTAGAGATCAATATGTGTATTTTCTTTTGAGAAACAGTGCACTATGCTATACTGTCTATTTTTAGAAGAAAGTACATGGAAGACTTCTAGTTTCAGCTTCAACATTGAAGAGCTTAGGAGTCATCACTCATATCCCTACACCACAAAAAAGGCTGGAGAAACTGAAAATCAATGACATCTTAGACCCATCAGAGAACTGAGGTCTCAGGGAAACCACTGGCCCGAACCCAGGAAAGATAGGAGATTACAGAGCATCACAGCAAATATCAGATTACCTGCAGCAGATGTCAGCGGAACTACAAACTGGCAGGAACACCTAAGCAGGAATTTGGCAAGAGTCTGAATATGGAGCCCAGTGAGCACTGGAGCCTCCTGGGGGCTGCAGTCTTAGAGGAGCCCCTACACACTTAACAGGCTTTACTTCCAGGAATCCCAGTTGGTTCTCACGGTATGTACCAAAAAATATCACCTGATGTCCCTGGCATAGAGAGGGAAAAAGTAATAATTTAAAAATATAATTAGCGCATTTCCCGTAACAAAGGCTTACTCCCCCGGTGAAAAGACTTTATTAAGAGCCTTATCTTATCTAAGCAGCTGAAGGGAAACTAGGCTTGCAGTTCCAATTCAACTTGACAGAGAAAAAGGAAAAAAAAAAAAAAGGTTTAGAAACACTGATGAAGTTCATAGTCCAGGGACAAGGGCCCATTAAAAGATAGAGATTTAATCATAAGACTATAGAATGCTTCCCCCGATCCCCAAACCTCACCCCTCCATCAACAGAGCTCCAGTATAATAACAGCAGATGATAGCTGAAAGAGATGCAAGGGTTTTTTGAAAGGGGAGTTTGTAGGGAACCTAAATAGAGTAGAGGCAACAAAGAGACACAACAGGTAATTTTAGCTTCTGACAGCTGTACCTACAGAAATGTTCAACGCAACCCAACTCCTAGCTAGATTAATATACAACCTCACACTAAAAGGTAAGTAAGTCTATCTAAGACCCTAAAAGTTACACTGTCTTTAGACAATTAGGGAAGTTGAATGGATAACATATGCCCAAAATACGAATGACTAATTTCCTTGCCACATCAGCTGTCTCCTGCAAGCAACATTCGACAATTCACTCTTTCCTCGTGATGATGTCTTAACTTAAAAGACACAAAAATGTGAAAAGTGATTTTGAGATCATTTTTATGTGCTATTTTAAAAACGTGAATGCACATTGCACTGTGTTTAGGGAAGTATGGCTTCAGAATTATAGGAAAGTTTAAGTGAGTTTCAAAGCTGTAGAAGTGTCAATTAATTTAAGCCAGAGCAAAATACATTAAGCAAATTCTTACCCAGAAGTCTGTGAAATCATGATGGAATGTCAGCCTAGGAGCCCAAAAGAGAGAACAGAATTTACACTATAGCCAAATGGATTGTTGCTAGTTGAGTGCCATTGACTTTATAGCAATTTTGCATGCTCCATTGTCTTTTATTTTCATAGCAAACCCTCTTTATTTTGCAATGAGAAAACTTAAAGGCTCTTTAATAAATTATCTAGGGCCACCTGGCTGGTGACACAACATGAACTAGAATGTCTGTTCTGTGATGTTCTTTCTAGTAAGTCACATGGGTCAAGTAGTCTTCATAAACATACATAATTGCTTATTCTATACATCTTCCGTTCCCCTCATAATAACTCCATAAACTGCTTAAATCTCCAAGATGGGCTTTGGGAAAGGAAAATAAGAACTCAGGAACCCAATTCACTTTGACAAAAGGAAAAAAAAAACAGTGAAAGCTGAATCATGCAAGAAACTGCCTTTGATTTTGTTCCTAGGCAAATAGACACAGATAAAAAGTTAAATATCTCCACAGGTAGTTATTTTATGTTCACCTTATCTTATGCAAAGTGTAGATTTACTGAGCAAGAGAGAAATATATGATTGACTATTCTGCTACCTGCTCCATTTCTCTTGCAAGATGTGGATTGCCATATCCCCTTTTTTTTTTCTCTCCAGCCAGCTTTTCCCCTTTAAATATTGAAGTCCTCAAAATCACCTCTGGAGAAACTCACAAACCACAGATGCTTTCTGTGACTCTATGTTCTTTTTTTCCAGGGATATCCTTAACCTTGGCCAAATAAACATCTGAATTAATTGAGATCTGTCTCAGATGCTTTCTGGTTTACACCTTCAAACCTCAAACCTTCCTTTGCTGTTTGATCTGCCTACAATCAGAGAATACATGTCTTTTTCTCTTTTGCTTCCCAAATCACTTGGGAGCACCACTCACTGGCAAATTCTAACCTGGCGATGAGAACTGTGTAAATGATAGGGGACACTTCATTCAAACCCCTGCACTGAGAGACTTCACCAAACATGTTTTGTTTTCTTTTATTTACTCTTCAAGAAGCAATCACCAAACTTTAACATGCCTTCTAGCAACTCAAGGCCATATCTCTGGGGCCACCCAACCCTCTTGAGTTCCTGCCTAGGATAGCTCAGACTGTTACTGAATTTACTGTTTGTTCTAGCCAATACCTGGCAATAGGTAACTGGCCTCCTTTATTAGAACATTTACTAGAAAAGGGCTTACAATTTTGAATTCTCTCTCTGTCCCTTTGAGATGTATATATGTTTTCTATCACCTGGGTTTGTCTTCCTCAATGATCTGGGAGCATTTTTTTCAAGGACCTGAAAGCCATTCCTTTCAAATGTAGTCACTGGAAAGGATAAGATTTCTGTCTCCTAGTCTCTGTTGGGGGATAGAACCTTCCTCATTTATCACTCCAGATCCACTCTCTGCCCTTCTTCCTTCTCCAAAATGGTGATCTTTTTGGACAGAATCAAATGGTCCCCTTGACCTCTAGTTCCTGATTAGGTTTGGCAAACTGGCAAGCTAGTGGGAGATTTGTGAGACAGAGGAGAGAGAACTCTCCATATTAATTATCTAAAAGTGAAATAAATATTTATGGTATGGGAATGCTGGGTAGCCTCTTAATGAGTTACTTGGCTTATATAATCCAAAGATTTTCAAGTCTACTGAGTGGGAACCTAATTGTCAAAAATCCACTACTTCTTCAGTGATCAGCCCCTAGAGGAACAATCCAGCAATTTGGCCATTAGGACCGGGATGGGCAGACTCATGCCCTCCCCACAAAGGTGTCCATATCTGAGCTCCCAGAACAATATTACATTATAAAGCAAAGGAAAATTAAGATTACACCTGGAATTATGGTTACAGTGGGCTCATTCAGATGACATTAAAATAGGGAAGTTATTCTGGGTTAAATGAGTAAGACCAATTCAGTCACAAGGATCTTTAAAAGCAGCAGAGGGAGGCAGAGAGATTCAGAGAAAATAACGTGATGGGAAGAATGAGCAGAAAGATGCAAGGTTGTTGACTTTGATGTTGGAAAAATGAAAACTACAGGCCAAAGGATGTGTGTGGCCTCTGGAAGCTGGAAAAGGCAGAGAAATATCTTGAGTATCCAGAAAGGAATGCAGCCATGTTGACAAATTGATTTTAGCCCAGATTGACACATTTGAATATCTAATTTGCAGAAACGTAAGACAACAAATTTGTGTTATTTTAAGCTACTAAGTTAGTGCTGCTTTTTTACAGCAGAGAATTGTATTAATTTGCTTGGGTGTCACAACAAAATACCTCATGCTGAGTGGCTTAAAAATCAGAAATTTCTCTCTCACAATTCTGGAGTCTGGAAGACCAAGAGCAAAGTGTCAGCAGCTCTGGCTTCCCCTGAGAATTCTCTCCTTGGCTTGCAGATGCCAACGTTCTGTTTCTTCACATGGTTGTCACTCTGTGCATGAGCACTTCTGGTGTGTTTTTTTAAATGTATTCAAATTTCCTTGTCTTATAACGACACTAGTCAGATTGGATTATGGCCACCCAAATGGCCTCATTTCAGCTTAATTACCTCTTTAAAGGTCCCATCTCCAAATACAGTCACATACTGAGGTATTTAGGACTAGGATTTAGAGGCCATGTTTCAATCCATAACAAGAGCTACATTATAAAATCTTCCTTGAAGCCATCTCTAGAGGGTCCCTAGGTAATACAACAAAGCTACTTACCGGGGCTTATTAACAGAGGCTCAGAACCCTGACCATCTTGAGCACTATGGAAAGTCTTGACCCAATTGCATCTCACTGTAAGCCCTATGGAACTGGAGACCCAACTGGTAGTTATTTTTACAGATACAAAATGTGAACTAAGAAGATATTTATCTAATTATTGGCAGAATCCATATTTGCTTCCTGATCTGTGGAGTGGAAACTCTTCTGGTAGAAGGGCCAAATGGAAGCCGCTGAAAGGACTCCTCCCCACTAGGGCGGTAATCCAAAAACAATATTGCATCTCTGGGAGAACTAGTGACATCGGGGTCACCATCAAATATTAATGTTGCAAGATCTGTGATCCTGGGGGAATGATATGTGACTGAAACTCTCAAAATGGGCAACCATGTGAAAACATTCATTTTCTGTGCAAATGTCCACTAGAGGGCACCCATTACGGAGAGCCAGCAATCTGGTTGACAAGATGACCTATCTGGTGAAAGTCAGTCAGCTTTTGCCCTAGCCATAGAATATGCAAAATGGCCATGCAGAGGAGACTGAAGTGGTTCATGGGCTGAACAATGCAGGCTTTTCTCAACCAGCCGATCTGGATACTGGTGCTCCAAGTTTCATGCAAATAGCATGCAAATAGCGGAGGCTGAAAACTCAACAAGCTGGTCTGGATACTGTACTCCTGAGTTTCCAACATGCAAATAGCAGAGGCAAACACTGAAAACTTCTGAGAGCTGGCTGCACGCTGATTATACCTGATCTCTTCCAGGGAAGAATGTTTAATCCTCTATGGAAAAAGTACTTACTAAGGATGTGGACTTTACTCTCCTGATTCAGTGATTCCTCTAGCACCACAATGATCAGACACACTGAATATCTATTCAACAATGATGCATACTACACAATATTGCTTCTGATCAGGAGCATACTTTATAGATGGTTCCAAGTTTCAAAGCTTTGGGAGCGAGTTCTGATTGGTCACGTTTGGTGAAAGATCCATCATTAGACCAGTCACTTCTTTCTACAGGTGGGGTTTTATAAGAATGTCAACTCCCTTACTCACAAAAATGGATGGCTGGGTTGAGAGAAAGATCCCCAATGCAGGGTAATACCTCAGCATTAATTTTCTGTTCTACTAAGTTTTTCATATTTATCATAGCACTGTTTAGTTTTTCATCCATTTGTCTTAATTTTCAAACAATGAAGAATAAAGATGTATATTCTCAATATATGTTTAAATAAAAATGTTGCTGATAATACCTTATACCTAACATGTATATATTACTTAGCAAATAAATGGTTACTATTACTTTCTTTCTTTTTTTTTTTTTTTGTATTTTGCTCACACAGGTAGACCCTTACTACATTTTCTGAATGAAAAGAAACTGAAAGAAGCCTTACACAAATTATCTCATTTGACTCCTTACAATGAAATGAGATATTTGGAGCAGAATAATAGTATCCCAGTTTAACACTGAGGACACCAAGGAGTAGAGAAAGTTACACAATGCTGAAGAACTGAATTTGAATTAGAACACAGGTTGTTTTTCAGTTAGGTTCTTGCCAACACTCTAATATCTGTGGTTATGACAGTGATGATTGAAGTGGGCCACGGTCTTTCAACTAAACAACATTCAAGGTCTTCCTTGCAAATACCTTTTGGGGAAGCAAGGACCATTTCCCCATCACAAGGCTGAAAGCATCAGGGGTTCCCTCTCTGTTTCTTGATAACTGCAGTGTAGGCTGTGACCTAGGTCAAGCCAATGACTTAATTTTGCCTGGATTGTGAGTCTTGAAAAAAATAATATGAAGATGTTCAAATAGATAATAAACAATTCATAGCAATGACCAGAATGAGAGTCCAGATGAAGATTTATTACCCCACATCCTGTGCTGGTCGTGCTATTAGCAACCTCTTTAACTGAAGGAGGCTCCGGGCTTGTGTGCTTAGCATTCTTTCCTTCCTGCATGCCCTTTTCTAGCTGGGCTCTTCGGCCTTTCCAGTGATTCTCTAAGGGATCAGATATTCTTCCAGCATATTTCTTTGCTGCTTACATTAGCCAGAGTTCTTACAACCATAATGCTAATGATACTTGATATAACCAAAGAGAAGCCAACGTAGAGAAAGCAGATGATCAGCAGAATACCAATTACTCTTCTTTAATTTCCACTGTCCAGGACTATTTCATTTTTTTCTTTTTTTCTCTTTTTCAATTCAGTTGTTATAGTTCACAATTCAGCAGTTTCCACTATTCCAACTGTAACTGTATAAATGGTATGCTATCTCTACCACACCATGGGCACTATGAATAAACAGATTCTTACATGAGAATGTGTCATGTTCTCTTTCTCTTTATTAGATATGTAACGTGAATATGTGAAATGCTTTGTGATCTTTAGCAATGATCCGTTTTAAAGTATTCACTAAATTGTAAGAGATTTAGGTGTAAACATCCTCATTTACCAAATCTATGATAAAAAGAGTAGTTAGAATTTCCTTAATTAGGCTCAGGTGCCTGAACAGATCTGATGGAGTCCTGCAGCTCTCTGCAGGACAAGGATGTCATCCAAAAAGCACCCAACTAAAGAGAACAATGAGTATGGTAATGAGAATGAAAGGAAATGGCAACTTTTTAATCATCAGCCAAAGTGCAGGATACCCCACAAAGGACAAAAAGAAAACACCATCTTTTGAATAATAGTTAAAAGAAGACGATGATTCAGAAAAATAAAAAAAGTAACTAAATGGCTCGAGATTGCATTTTTCTTTGCAGTATAAATGGCAATTGCAGTGTTTAATTTTGAGCCTTTTATTATTTAGATATGAATACAAATTATCTTAAGAAAATTCCTTTGCAAGGCAGAAGCTTTCTCAAAATGTAAATGACTTCTTCCCATTCTGCCATAATGCCTACAGTGAATTTACACAGCACTTCACATGGAACTGTCTTAACCAAAGAGGCTTCTCTAGCTGTTTTGACATCATATGGAAGAGATTTTTATTTGCTCATTTTATTTTGTTTTACAATAGTGGAAGCTAGTGTATCAAATATTCCAGGCTGACTATAAAACCTGTAACAAAAATACTGTATTTCTTAAATTTTTAAAATAACTACTAGCTAAGGAGAATTGCTAGAAAGTTGGGTACCGACATGATTATATTTACACCTTGAAATAGACTCCTTGCATCCAAATCACTTGCTATATTCATACAACATGAAAAATGAGCAAGTTAGGGCCTCTAAAGTTAGCTAGTAAAAAACTATTTCAATAAAGAAACAGTGTTATTTATTTAAGAAATGCACTGTAGAATCTTAACACTTTCCAGGAACCAAACAGTTTTATATTTTATGATAATTCATTCTTTTTTATACACAAAATTTTTATATTAATAATAAGGAATAATCTTGCCTCTGGAATTTACTAATTGTGTGATATCTTAAAAGTTGCTTAACCTCAGTTTTTCCTCAGTAAAATGAAGATTAGAAAAGGACCTCTTAGAATTAAGTTCATTTAAAAAACACCTATAATCATGCTTGACATTTAGTATTTCCTCTATAAATGTACTGTAAAAATGTAAATGGTAAATTAAAGTATTAATATTTGAAATTGTAAAACCAACATTAACTTTTTCAGTAATATTATGACATTCTATATAAATGAGTTTTAGGGAAATCTCAGAAATGTTTTGAAATATCTTTGAAATGAAATCAGTTTTATGAGACTCATAGATTCTGTGAAAAACAATACCCTTTTGTTCATAAGTCACATGCACTCAAGCCATTTATTGTTATTTACTAAAACAAAAGAAAAATTGTAGAAATGTTATTGGTACATCTATCATAAGATTTAACAAAATAATTTTATTCTAATACATTTAAGCCTCTCAAAATGTCTGAATCAATCGGTTATAAGAACCATTCTAAAAGAATTATGCCCATTTGCCCTTCATTAGCAATTCATAGAAGTAAATATCTGGTTCCTTAAACCTTTATTGTTATCAAGTTTGTTCTATTATTTTTAATAATTTGTTAAATTATTAAAATTATATTTTAAATAATTTTTCAAATTAATAAATGTGATTTCTTTCTTCATTTTTTTCTTTCTAAAAAAATTTCATTTTTTTTTCTTTGAGATGGGATCTCACTTTATGGTCCTGGATGGAGCGCAGTGGCAAGATCTTGGCTCACTGCAGCCTCCAACTCCTAGGCTCAAGCAATTCTCCTGTCTCAGCCACATGGACAGCTAGTACTACAGGCAAGCGCCATCACACTTAGCTACTTTTTTAAAAGTAGTCTTGCTATTTTGCCTAGGCCAGTCTCAAACTGCTAGCCTCAAGTAATTCTTCTGCCTTGGCCTCCCAAAGTGCTGGGATTACAGGTGTGAGCCACCATGGCTGGTTAATATTCTTTTCTTTTTGATACATTTTGCATGTTCATCTGATTGTAAGTGCGGTTAATCTTATTTTCTTAGTGCATTGGTCATCTATGTTTATTTTGTGAATTGCTTTCCCATTGTATAAGCTCATTAATTAGATTAGTTTTTCTTTGTCCTGATTTTATGAGAACTTGTATATCAAAAACAAGGACTCTGTATTTTGACTGTTATCCTTCCAGTTTTTTTGGCATTTGGTTATGTCTATTTGTGGTGTTTTAATAATATGATTTAAAAAAAAATACTTGTAGTCAAATCTATCAATCTTTTATGATTTCATTTCCTGTCTTTTTTTTGTTATCGTTTTTTGGAAAGGATCTTTTCTAACTCAGTATCACATAAACAATGTTTTAGTAAGAAAAATGAAAAGAAAAATGTGAGAGAAAATAATTGTAATATGCCTAATGTGAAAAGGCCAAGTATCTAGACTATATAAAATATTTCTAAAAATAATTACCTAGTAATAGAAGATACTGTAATTCAGTAATTTTGCTTCTAGGTAAATACATCAGAGAAATTTTTGCACATGTGCACCAAGAAACATGTACCATAATCTTCAAAGAAATGTTCATTACAATTCCTATTAGAAACAATCCAAGTACCCCTTAACAATAAAATTAAAATATATTGTGGTGCACCAATTCACATTACTATTGATCTTATTACAAATATATACATATCATATTATATATAAATATGTATATATTTGTAATATGATATATATTCACACTAAAGAATATGTGTCTATATATGCCTGTTACATGTATATATGTTATATATGCATATATATATATAACATATATATAGTTGGTTTTGTTTTGTTTGAGTCAAGATCTTAGTCTGTTGCCCATACTGGAATGCCGTGGCATGACCACGGCTCACTGCAGCCTTAACCTCCCTTGACTCAGGTGATCCTTCTGCCTCAGCCTCTTGAGTAGCTGGAATTACAGGTATGCACCACTGCGCCTGGATAAATTTTTTTGTTTTTCTGTTTGTTTGTAGAGACAGGGTTTTGCCATGTTGCCTAAACTGGTGTTGAACTCTGGGCTTAAGTGATCCACCTGCCTTGACCCCCCAAAGGGTTGGGATTACAGGCAACTGTAATTATTTTAGTAAAAATAATGTTTCATGAAAAAGTCATGAGTTTAGTTCACAATTTAAACCATTGCACAGTGGCCACTGTGACAGTCTGTTACCACTGAATTGATTCATATTATGTCACTAACAGCGTTACCTGGTAGTTACTTTGCAATATCCATGCTAATGAAACACTTAAAAAGTCAAATAGCATTACAGTATCGTAATAAAAATAGTTCTGACCTTGTGGACCCCTGAAAAAGATTTGAGAACACAGGAGATCAGCAGACCACACTTTGAGGATTACTGGTTTAGTGTATTGTTGTAATGGGATATTACTCAGCAATAAAAATGTGTAAAATAAAGATGCAGAAAACTCAATCTCCGGCTATAATTTTGAAAAAAAATGAAGCAATGCCTACATAATACATACAGTTAATTTTAATCAGATAACTTTCTGAAATGGGTAAAACAGAACTGTGCAGGGATGTATAGATGTGATAAAACCAAAGAAACACTGAGGTGCATGCTTATCACTGAAGTCATACCCGTAGTTGCCTCCGACGAAGGGATGCTGCTGTAATTGGGGATGAGCAGACGATGGGCTTCTGGGAGCCCATTCATTTCTATCTATTTCTGGATTTGAGTGGTTTCATAGTTGTTTATCTTGTAATAACTTCTCAAACTGTACATATAATTTCATTTACCTTTCTGTATTGATATCACATGTCAAAATTAAGTAACAAAATTGATGAATTAACATTTATTCAGGTTTGTATTTCTTTTCTAAACTTGGTTAGTGCCGAAGAAGGGTCTAGTTTTAGTCAGATTCTCCCCCATCCCTTCTGAAATCATTTATTTTTCCCCTAGAGATGTGAAAAGCCACCTGAGAATGTTCATGTTCTTTATAATTTGTCTCTTTTCTGTATCCATGTGCCACCCTCACTTCATGCAGAATAAAATTTCTTCTACTTATGATGCTCAATTTACTTTGATTTTTTTTTGCCTGGCAAGTTATTGCTTAATTTGTTTCACCTATTATTAAATCTATGGGTCACCATTCTCCTTGTCTTTTCCAAAGATAGCATAATGAGGTGCCCTAAACCATCTGCCCTATAATTTGCACACCTGAGAAAGAAGCTTACTTTTAAACCTTTCTCTAGTGACAGAATCTAAAGATCATGAGAAGGTATATCAGCTTAAGAAAAGGTACTATAGGCTTTTTGTAGTTGAGGCTTGACTACTTGAAAAAATGACCTGAAGGTTCAGAATAATTTGCAAATTAGCTGAGACAGAAATTTGGATGACACGTGGTGAGGTTGGTGTATAGGAGTATCACTTACCTAGAGAGAAAACCTAACGGATCACACACCATCATCATGGTACCATCATCAATGAAACTATTATTTAGCTGCATACAGAGAAACTTTCAAATTTTTTCTGTATTTTATTGAACAGGATCTCTGAAAAGAATGTAATCCTCAGGTACTGATAAGAAAAATGGATTCAAGACACATACAATTAAAAACTTACATAATACTGCAAAAATTATTTCAACAAATGTTAAACTTACAAATGTTAATTAAAGAAAAAAACACACACTTGGGGAGATCAAAGCCAGTGAATCACCTGAGGTCAGGAGTTCGAGATCAGCCTGGCCAACATGATGAAACCTCGTCTCTACTAAAAATACAAAAATTAGCTGGGCGTGGTGGCAGGTGCCTATAATCCCTATTACTTGGGAGTCTGAGGCAGGAGAATCGCTTGACCCCAGGAGGTGGAGACTGCAGTGAGCCCAGATTGTGTCACTACACTCCAGCCTGGGCAACAAGATTGAAATTCCGTCTCCCAAAAAAAAAAAAAAAAAAAAAATTACAGACGGTTTTGTTTTTGGTATAGATTTTTAATTCTTACTAATTTTTTGTAAAATCCACCTGGGCGTTACTGCTAAAAAAAAAATCTTATTTAAGAAAAGAAAAATGGTGCATTTCCCTAATTATGAGAGTTCCTAGGTTACCTTGGTAGGTTTACATCCAAGCCTAATTCTTTGATTTTTACTCTTATTTAGAAATTGAAGGTAGAGACTAGATCTTGTAATTTTTGCAACACTGTTTTACTTTTGAGCAGTAATAGAGTCAGAATGTTTTAGGTTGAACTAAATGTTACCGAAGCTTTTGTTAAAAGAATAGTTTTCTAAACAATTAGCATATATTTACTGGTTTCCAGATATTAAGGACATCCATTAGTTAATTCATTCATGCATGTAGTCATGACTGTGTTCATTCAACAATGGTTGTAACAATCAAATTAGAAAACATATAGAGGTCTTAGCAAACTAAAATAGTATACAAATATGTATGTTATTATATCTATATCTACATAATTAATATATATGTAGTTACTGCCAGATTAGGTGACAGAGGAAATGCTATGAAGAGGCCACTGATAATTTGGTCAGAGCAAAACATGGCTAATTATTGATTCTTACATCACAGGTAGAATTGCTGTAGTTGAGAAGGACAGAATAAAAGCAGGGAAGTAAGGACATAAAGACAGTGAGTTGAAGAACGTGTGATTTAGAAATAAGGCTATGAAAAGAATGCAATAATTAAATTTGAAAAGGCTACTATGAGGACACAGGAAAGGAATCATTAAAATATTAGGAAGAAAATAAAAGTTTTCAGAAATGTAGTGTTGCTGTGAGAAAGTCACATATTGTGGTTCTGGAGTAAGCCAGGTAAATGTGGATCTCTGATAGTCAATAAAAACATTTTCTTCAAAAAGAAATATTTTCTGGATACACAAAAATGTCGCTAAATCATTTAATATTTTGTCACTATAAGATCTATAGCATATGTGAAAAAATACATTCTAACAAAAAAGTGAATAAGGTATTTTGTTTAAAATTATACAATTTGGAAATAGAATTGGATTAAATAATCACTTGATAATTTTTTGACTTGATAAATAATCACTTGATAATTTTAGATGATGCTGAGAATAAAAGCTCAGATAGAACTAATGAATTTCAATGTTATTAAATCAGGAGGTAAGAAAAAAGTTATAATTCTTATGAGGTAACATCTGTATCAGGGTTGAAGCTAGAAATTCTTAGCCTTTTTAAAAATAGAATATTCTGAGTATTTTAAGTTTCTATTTAACATCAATTTGTGTATTTTAATGTTCATAAAGCTATTAGATACATATTTCTGAAGACTTTTCTGTGTTGACTACAAATAGAATAAAACTGTATCCAATTTGAACTCATAAGTCAAGAATATAGCTTGAAAACATGAAAATATACTTTGTATTCTTGTTAGATTTTAAAATTGAGAAATAAGATGTTTAAGGAAAGTATTTAACAGTTAACCCAATCTCCATTCTAGAGTTGAATTTTTTTCCTGCCATCCATTTTTTAATAATATTGATTCCTTCTTGTTTGTTGTCTGACGAATGTAATAATCTCAAGTCTTTTAAGGATGGACTGTAAATCTAACAAACTGAAAAACTGCTGACTTTGAACTGGGGAACAATAAAGTTAATAGCTGCATATTTTAAATTTGACACAATGATGTACATCACTATCAGAAATAAATACAAAGTTTCTTAAATCAGACTGTGCGAAGTAACTAGATTTGGCATGCACACCAGTAATCTAAGCAGAGTCATAGACAGGGAAAGAACACAATTGTAGCATCTATAAATAAAATATACATTTAATACTAGCATTATAACATGCACATTTTATGTTCTTTCCAGATGGGATAAGGACTGCTTAACAATGATTCTAAGTACAGTAGCATGATTGTCAGCATTGCTTAAAATATAGAAACTTCAAATTTGGAATACTGAAAAAAGTGAAACTTTTATTCAACATAAAATAAATGTTTCTTCTCATGATTAGTTATCTTTACCCTCAACTACTCTTATTCTTCTATATTTTTTTAAACATGATCTTGCTGTGTCTCAGGCTGGAGTGAAGTAGTGCTATCTCGGCTAGCTGCAGTCTCAACCCCTTGGGCTCAAGTGATTCTCCTCCCTCAGCCTCCCAAATAGCTGGGACCAAAGGTAGATTCCAGCCAGTCCAGCTAATTTCTGTATTTTTTGTAGAGATAGGGTCTCCCTATGTTGCTCTGGGTGGTCTCAAACCCCTGGGCTCAAGCGATCCACATACCCTGGCCTCCCAAAGCGCTGGGAATAGAAGCGTGAACCAATGCATCTGGCTTAACTACTCTTAAATCTAAGTAATCCAGCTATCTTCTTCTTTAAACATCACATTTTGAGTACTCATTTGAGTCTTAAAGGGTTGAAACCTTCTAAATTGCTTTTTACACATTTCACTGACGCCTTTCAAAAACTGGGGACAGCTATCTGCAACTGAACTATAAATCGCATGTGAATTCCTCTGATTTGGGAATACTATTCATGAGTAATGGTCTTGCTGTGATTTAGAAAAAAAAAACACCACTCAAGTGTACACATTCTAGACATAAATGCATAAATTTTAAAATGTGGTCCTATAATATTTCAGAGGATAGATCTTCATTTAAAAATGTTTGACAGAGAACGTGGGACATACATTCATATTCAGTAGTTGGAATTTTGAGAATGAAAGAATTTGCCAGAAGTTTACCGAAGACCAGTTATAAATTATTTTACCTTTGGAGGCAATCCAGCACTTGGTCTTTAAATTTGCTCCAAATTTTTGGTTCCTACTCTTGCTGACTATCCAGGAGACAAAGTTTAACAATTAGAACTACTTGATCACTCACAGTTTCACCAAACTTTCCATTATTGTTTAAATGGACTGCCCTTCAAATCACCAATTTTCATCAAACCTGTGACATGAACTTTTGGTTTCTACTCCAGGGCTGCTGGAGCTGCACTCCAAATTTATTATTTCCAATTTGATTGATGCACCTTAACGGGCCAATCTCTTTACTTGTTATTTAACCCTTCAGGAACTAATCTAAGCTTTTTGGTACTCTTTTCAAGCTCCAATCAAACTTCACTTTTCCTTTATACTCAGCAAAATATCCAATTTCATGCCTTCCTGAGAAAAATGAGGTTAAGAAGCTTGACCTCCCTCTAGATACTCACTCCAACATGCACATTTACCTAGATATGTTTTCTTCCGGCTTGCCACTAACACCAGAAGGTAACTTTATCCCTACAAACCCTGCTGTTCAGAAATAAGTAACATATTAGCTCTGTCCTGAATTCTGCCTCTTTCTGTAGCCTTGTAAGTCTTTCCAATCAACTGTGCCTTTTCTTTTTTTTTTTTTTTTTCAGTTTTCTAGTTCTTCCAGTACTTTCTCCTTGGTTTATGAAAAAAATCTTAATCAAAGCAAATAAATACTTTAAAATTAAAATTTCTCTTTAGTTGACATTCTCTTCAACCTATTTCACTCTGTCTCTTGTTTTCCTTCTTACCACCACATGATTTCTCATTCAACTGCAATGTGCCTTCATCCTCATCATCAGAGAAAATATTCTAAAGTCACCAGTGAGCCTTAGATCACTCATTAAAAATTTCTCCTCCTTTAACTTCTGTTTCTGCTCCCATACCATTAAACATTTTTTCAGCCAATTTCACTATCTATTTCTTGGTTTATTTTTTGCTTTACTTTTCACAAAATGTTCTTTGCCTATACAAGTTTAAGGATTTCATGATTCTTAGAAGCACTTCTATAAAAGAAGCCCTGATTCTTGTCTCGATCCAGAATCCACATAGTACTTTGACAGTGTAAGTTGAAATTCACATATACATTCATTTTTTCTGGATATTTTCACCTTTCAATTTCCTGAAAATATTTTAAATTTAATGTTTATGAAACTTAGTTTAAGTATTTCAAATATAAAGTGGTGGAAAAAGTTACCTCTCTCCTTTCTAAAATCAATTAAAACAATTTTTAAAAATGATGACTGCACCTTTGACAAAATAAGAAAGCAATCATAATTCTTAATTACAATCTCCAAAGACAAGATTGTGAATTTTAGTAAAATTTTTCCTTGATGGAGAGAAGCACACACAGATACTGACTCAGAAAGTTACCCCAAAATAGACATCATATCATGAGCTCAATCAAAGTTCCCTTACTTGGAAAGAAGAGTCTCGCTGAGTTGTTGTGTTGCTTGCTGTATGTTACATCTTTATTTTGTGTTACTAACTAAAAACATGAGAAACAAAGAGGAATAATTTTTACGTAAAGCAGGAGGCTGCTGGAATGGAATGGTGGAGACTACTGGACAAAAACTGTAATATAAACAATATAGTCACCTCTGATCTTGTGAGGAATAAAAATATTAAACAATAACCTGAGCAACATAGGAAGTCCTGATTTCTGCTAAAAAAAAAAAAAATCAGCCAGGTATGATGATGTACACCTATAGTTCCACCTACTTGGGAGGCTAAGGCACAAGGATTGCTTGAGACCAGGAGTTGAAGGCTGCAGTGAGCTATGATCACACCACTGCACTCCAGCCTAGATGACAGAGAGGACTTTCTCAACTAAAAAAAATAAATGAGAAATAAAAATAATAAATATAATTATGTGATTTGAATGTCTCCTCCAGAACTCACATTGAAATTTAATTACCATTGTACCATTGTTAACAGGTGGCAACTTTAAGAGGTATTAAGGTCATGAAGCCTCTATCCCCATGAATGAATTAATGCTGTTAGCATAGAAGTTCAGCCCCCATTTTCTCTTTGTCTCTCACATGCTCTCTTTCCATGTGATACCTCTGCTCTGGAAAGATCATCACCAGATGTCAGCACCATGCTCTTGGACTTCCCAGCTGCAGAGCTGTGAGCCAAATACACTCTATTGTTTATAAATTACCCAGTTTGTGATATTCTCTTATAGTAAAAGAAAATGGACTAAAACACATGGAAAGACAGAGCTTTACTTAAAGCCAGAAAAGTTTAGAAAAACTAGACCACTGCAATGGGATACCTAAAACTGATTGCTGTTAGAGTGAAACTGAGAGAACATGAAGTGAAGCACGTGAGATGTAAAGGGCACTTCACTCTCCTGACCCCTTCTTCACTCCATCTTTTAAGGGATATTTAATATAAAAATCCCCCATTCAATGATAAGTCATATCCAGAAGGGGTTCAACATGGATGCATGTAAGGACAAGAAAAAGCGCTAATAGAACCATGGAAACAAATGGCAGATGAATATGAAAGATATTCATAAAAAATGGGTGAATATTATGAATAAGCACTACTCCAACAAATCAAAGAAATTAAAGAAAACCTGTTATCTGAAACAAAAGCTGAAATAAGAGACACAAAACCTCAAAGAGGAGAGTCATTTAAAACAACAAACAGTATTCTGCCATAAATCAGTAAGAAAATGATTTTAAAAATCAAGGCTATTCTATAAAAGAGGAGAAGTACAAACACATTCCACAGGTAGCACAGTTAAGCACAGGGAGGAGAATATGGTCAAAATAAATGAGTGAAGAGCAAGGAGTTAAAACTATATACAACATAGAGATAATTAGTATCCCTATGAAGTAAAACAATAGAATAAATCAAGTGGTCAAAACATTCAGTATTTTGAAGTTAAAAATAGAAATCTATTATAAGTGCTCATTTTCCAGAGGAAGTACTGAATAAAAAATGAATGTCAGTGAACATCAGTATAGTTAGTTACTGGTAATGGTAATTAACTACAAAAGTAGCAATCCTACAGGACACCCAGTTGAAAAATCAAGTCATGTATTAAAGGGGGAAAAAGCAGACTTTTCCACTTTCCCTTCAATGATAAAATAACATTAAAATAGTATCTCCAGAGTCCTTAGTGAAATTCCTGTGACTCAATGATTTTTATACTCTTCCCAATTGTTACCGGTATGTAAAGGAGAAAGAAATTTTCCAAAAGAGGAAATTCAAAAACCCTGAGATATATATAATTAGAAAAATACCTTTGCCCCCCACAAAATGCCCTAAATGAAGGGGACATAAGGTAAAAGTTGTAAAAATTCTCATCATTAAATAAAACAAAAAACTACACCACTGATAATATAAATTCTACAAATCACTTATTTCTCTATTTGTCTTTACAACCATAATTCTTTAAAAGCAGTCTTTAGTCACACTGCAGTTTCTCTCACCATATACTTTTTAAAAACCCAGCCTTATATATTAGATATAATAAATTACATGCTAGAAAATTCACCTCTTTTATTGATCTGATTTTTAATAAATTTACAGCATTGTGCAACCATCATCACAATCTAATTTTAGAACATTTCTGTTACCTCTCTGTGACTCTCACTGCTGGTTTACAGTCAATTCTCATTCCCACTTTCAGTTCCCAGCAACCAATAATCTATTTTATGTCTCTATAACTTTGTCCTTTCTGGTTTTTCTTTAAGTTCAGGGGTACATGTGGAAGTCTGTTACACAGGTAAATCTGTGTCTCCTGGGGGTTTGTTGAACAGATCATTTCATCACCCAGGTATTAAGCGTAATATCCACTAGTTATGTTTCCTGATCCTTTCTCTTCTCTCACCCTCCACCCTCCAAAAGCTTCCAGTATGTTATTTCCTTCTATGTGTCCATGTATTCTAAACTCATCATTTAATTTGCACTTATAAGTGAGAACATGCAGCATTTGGTTTTCTGTTCCTGCTTTAGTTTGCTAAGGATAATGTCCTCCAGCTCCATCCATGTGCCTACAAATAGTATGATCTCATTCTTTTTTATGGCTGCATAGTATTCCATGGTGTATGTGTACCACATTTATTTTATCCAGTCTATCATTAATGGGCATTTAGGCTGATTTCATGTCTTTGCTACTGTGAATAGTGTTGCAATAAACATGTGTGCATATGTCTTTATAACTGAACAATTTATTTATTTTTTGGTATATACTCAGTTACGGATCTTTGGATCAAATGTTATTTCTGTCTCAAGGTCTTTGAGGAATTGCCACAGTGTATTCCACAATAGTTTAACTAATTTACACTCCCACCAACAGTGTAAAAGCTTTCCTTTTTTTGAACAGCCTTTCCAGCATCTGTTATTTTTTTTGCGTTTTAGTAATAGCTATTCTGACTGGTGTCGGATAGTATCTGATTGTGATTTTGGGTAGTATTTATCTAATGATCAGTGATGTTGAGCTTTTGTTTTTGTATGATTGTTGGGTACACATGTGTCTTCTTTTGAGAAGTGTCCATACATGTTCTTTGTACACTCTTTAATGGAGTTGTACCATTTCTAAGGGGTTTTTTTTTCTTAAGTTCCTCACAGATGCTGGATATTAGACCTTTGTCAGATGCATAGTTTGCAAAATTTTTTTCCCATTCTGTAGGTTGTCTGTTTACTCTGATGATAGTTTATTTTGCTGTGCAGAAGTTCCTTAGTTTAATTAAATCCCATTTGTCAAATTTTGCTTTTAATTGCAATTGGTTTTGGAGTCTTCCTAATGAAATCTTTGACCATATCTGTTTCCTCAACGGTAATGCCTAGGATTTTTTCTAGGGTTTTTATAGTTTTGTTTTAAAGTCTCTAATCCATCTTGAGTTAATTTTTGTACATGATGTAAGAAAGGGATCCAATTTCAATTTTCTACATATGGCCAGCCAGTTATCACAGCACCATTTATTAAACAGGTGCTTTCCCCATTGCTTCTTTTTCTCAGGTTTCCTGAAGACCAGATAGCTGTAGGTATGTGGTCTTATTTCTGTGTTCTCTATTCTGTTCCATTGGTCTATGTGTCTGTGCTTGTACCAGTACCAGTCTGTTTTGGTTACCGTAGTCCTGTAGAATAGTTTGAGGTCAGGTGTTTTGCTGTCTCCAGCTTCATTCTTTTTGCTTACAATTGCCTCTATTATTTGAGCTCTTTTTTGGTTCTATATAAATTTTAAAATGATTCTTTCTAGTTCTGGGGAGAATGTCAATGGTAGTTTAAAGGGAATAACCTGAATCTGTAAATTGCTTTGGTCAGTATGGTCATTTTCACAATATTGATTCTTCCTATCCATAAGCATGGAATGTTTTCCTATTTGTTTATGTCATCTAGAATTTCTTTGACCAGTGTTTTGTAGTTCTCCTTGTAGAAGTCCTTCACTTCTCTTGTTAGCTGTATTCCTAGGTATTCTATTCTTTTTGTGGCAACTGTGAATGGAAGCTAACTCATGATTTGAATCTCAGCTTGACTGTTGTTGGTGTATAGGAATGCTAGCAAGTTTTTCACATTGATTTTGTATTTTGAGAATTTGCTGATGTTGCTTATCAGCTTAAGATGCTTTAGGGCTGAGATGATGGGGTTTTCTAGATATAGGATCATGTCATCTGCAAACAGGAATAGTTTGACTTCCTGTTTGAATACCCTTTAATTCTTTTCTCTTGTCTTGTTGTCCTGGCAATTAAGACATTCGAGAGAAATTGATGCTGACAAAAATTTCACATTTAAGAAACTCTGAGGGATATTTCACAACTTGAAGGCAAAAGGATACACGGTTTAAAGTAGACTTAGAAATGAGTACAACAAATTACCAAACACGATAAAAGCCTTTCTTTATACTATAAATAATACAACGAAAACACTTTCAAATGACTCCTATTTTTTTAACAAATAAAACACTTAAGTCCTCAGTTTCTAATGTTTGAAATTTCAGTGTATTAAACTACTATTTTTTAAACTTTTGTATATATGTGGAGAATAAAAGAATTTTTAATGTTTGAACAAAACATTTTAAAGCTAATAGTACAATTGCCATTTTTTATTGACCAAGTTTACTATCACACATTCAACTTTTATGATTATTTTATTGTCTCATACTACCATGAAAGGGAGGACTGACAGATATTTAAAGTAGGTGATTTTAGAAGACACTTTAGTGCTTTTTTTATCCAGGTATCAGTCTGTACATACTGTGAAAATATAGCTGTAATTAAGATATAATAAAAATCTACATGAAGAAAAATACTGTAGATAAGTTTCTTCTAAAACATAAGACAGAATGATAGAAAGAAAACTTTAAACACACTGCTCTGATTGATTGAACTCTCCAGCAAGATAGTATCATAAGTTATGATCTGAGATAGCATGACCAAGAAACTAAAAAAGACCACGACTTTAAAAAAATCAAACAAATTATAAATTAAAAGATGTAGATTTGATGATATCTTAGTTAAAGGCATGAAAAAGATATTCACATGGGGCAGTTCTCAAAAATGATAATTGGAATTCTTTGACATAGTGAAGTTGGTTTGCTTAGTCTGTTTTTAAATTGTGAGTTCCCTTTATCCATAGGCTATATCAATATTGACAGTTTCCCATGGTACCACTATAGCATTTGCTCAACATTTTGCAGATGTATGCACATAGGTTAAAAGATAAAAGTCAGGTTTTAATTCCTTAGCTTCTGAAGTTGTGCTGCCCCCAGTCTACCTTGATGTCATACAATTGTCAAGCTCCAGCTTCTGCTCTCATATCTGTTTATTCCAGACTTTTTCTTCCTTTCTGAGAATTTCTTACACACTGTGTGTCTATTCCTTTATAAATCAATTCCCTTGGTAGGCAAAAATTTAAAGTGGACTCTGGAATTTCACATCAACTATTTTAAATTTATTTTATTTTTATTTCTGGTTTTAAAAGCAAATATTAATAAAATTGCAACCACAAGAATGGATTCTGCCTCTCACCCCATCTTGGGTCTTAGTTCATCATGTTGTTATAACAAAATACCTTAGATTGGGTAATTTATAAAAGGGGAAATTTATTGCTCACAGGTCTAGGGGCTGAGAAGATTAAGGTGCCTGTAGATTCAGTGTTTGGTGAGAGCTCTCTGCTTCAGAGACAGAGCCTTCTAGCTGTGTCTTCAACATGGTAAAGGGACAACTAATCTCCTCCAGATCTAAAGGTGCCAATTCCATTCAGAAGGGCTCTATCTTCATACTTTTCTTATTGCCACTATCTTGAATCTCTGCAACCTCTGTCTCCTGGGTTCAAGCAATTCTCTTGCCTCAGCCTCCCAAGTAGCTGGGATTACAGGCATGCATCCCCATCCCCGGCTAATTTTTATATTTTTAGTAAAGATGGGGTTTCACCATGTTGACCACAATAGTTTTGAAATCCTGACCTCAAGTGATCCACCCACCTTGGCCTCCCAAAATGCTAGGATTATAGGCATGAGCCACCATGCCCAGCTGAGGATTATTCTTATATGCTGCTTATGTGGCACATCATGCGGACTTAGGGGAAAATTAACTTGCTGCATAAAAGAATGCATTTAAAATGCTTCAAGAATTTCTTAATAAAGATAGTATTTTAAAGGTTCACATAAGTGCACAACAGATTTAATGTTTTATAAAGGGTGTAATTTCTGAAAAGTGATCAAGCATGAGAAAACATTGCAGCACATTAATATCAAAGTTCAAAAATAAAAAAATGTACTCTGGCCAAGATGGCTAAATAGCAACAGCTCTGGAGTACAGTTCCGATTGAGAACAATGCAGAGGGTGAGTGATCACCACATTTCCAAACAAGTTTTTACTTCCCACAGACCAGGAGATTCCTGGACAGAAAAGCACCACGAGTTTCCAGCACGGCTGCCAGAGCAGCGGGTTTCTGCACAAAAACTCACACAAATCTGGGCAGCCATTTCAACTGGCACATGGAATGCCTGGGAGACAGAGCTGCCCATTCAACTGAAAAAGGGAGGACTGAAACAGGGAGCCAGGTGATCTGGCTCAGTGGGTACTAACCCCACAAAGATCAGCAATCTGAAACACTCTGGATTCCGAGTTTTGCAGCAAGCACAGCTGGACACAGGACAGTCCAGCTTGGTAAGGGGAAGGGCGTCTGCCATTATCAAGGCAGTCCACCACTACCAAGGCAGTCTGCCATTACTGAGGCAATTCATCATTACCGAGGCAGACCACCATTACAGAAGTAGTTCTAACTGTATTCTGTAAACAAATTTGCAAGGATGTTTACACAGTAGCTGAGCAGAGCCTATGGCAGCTCAGATCTCTCTGTTGGTGGACTGTGAACAGACTACCTCCTTGCTGGTCAGAGTATCTTTGAAAAAAGGCAGCAGCACATCAGGAACTAATAAATAAAGCCCCACCTTCCCAGGAAAGAGCACCTGGGAAAAGAGGTGGTTATGAGTTCTGCTGCAGCAGACTTAAATGTACCTGCCCAGTAGCTCTGAATAGAACAAAGAAGCTCACAACACAGCACTTGAGCTCCTATATGAGACAGACTGTCTCCTCAAACAGCTCCCAAACTCCCGAATATCCAAAGAGACCCCTCATAAAGGAAAGCTCAGGTTCACATCTGGTGGGTACCCTTCTGGGACAAAGATAACAGAAGAAGAAACCAGCAGCAATCCTTACTGTTCTATAGCCTCTGCAGGATATCCCCAGGCAAGTAGGGTCTGGAGTGTGCCTCTAGCAGTCCTGCAGCAGAAGGACCTGACTGTTAGAAAGAAAACTAAAAAATAGAAAGAAATAGCTTCAACGTCAAAAAAAAAAAGGATATCTACTCAGAGACCCCATCTGAAAGTCATCAGCTACAAAGACCACAGGTAAATAAATCCATGAAGATGGGAAGAAACCAGTGCAAAAAGATGAAAACACCAAAATCCAGAATGCCTCTCCTCCTCCAAGGGATCACAACTCCTCACCAGCAAGGGAAAAAAGCTGGATGGAGAATGAGTCTGATGAACTGACAGAAACAAGCTTCAAAAGGTGGATAACAAACTCCTCTGAGCTAAAAGAACATGGGCTAACCTAATGCAAAGAAACTAAGAACTTTGAAAAAAGGTTAGACGAAATGCTAAATAGAATAAACAGCTTAGAGAAGAATATAAAAGAATATAAATGACTTGATGGAGCTGAAAAACACCACATGAGAACTTCGTGAAGCAAACACAAGTTTTAATAGCTGAATCGACCAAGCAGAAGAAAGGATATCAGAGATTGAAGATCAACTCAATGAAATAAAATGAGAAGGCAAGATAAGAGAAAAAAGAGTGAAAAGAAATGAACAAAGCCTGCAAGAAATAAAGGATTATATGAAAAAAACCTAACCTACATTTGATAGGTGTACCTGAATGTGATGGAGAGAATGAATCCAAGATGGAAAACGCTTTTCAGTATATTATCCAGGAAAACTTCCCCAACCTAGCAAGGTAGGCCAATATTCAAGTCCAGGAAAATCAGAGAACACCACAACGATATTCCTCAAGAAGAGCAACCCCAAGGCACATAATCGTTAGATTTACCAGGGTTGAAATGAAGGAAAAAATGCTAACGGCAGTCAGAAAGGTCAGGTTATCCACAAAGGGAAGCCCAATAGACTCACAGTGGATCTCTGGGCAGAAACCCTATAAGCCAGAAGAGAGTGGGGGCCAATATTCAACATCCTTAAAAAAAAGAACTTTCAACCTAGAATTTCATATCCAGGCAAATAAGCTTCATAAGTGAAGGACAAATAAAATCCTTTTGCAATTGCTGAGAGATTTTGTCACCACCAGGCCTGCCTTACAAGGGGTCCTGAAAAAAGCACTAAACATGGAAAGGAACAACTAGTACCAGACACTCCATAAACGTACCAAATAGTAAAGACCATCAACACAATGAAGAAACTGCATCAATCAACAGGCAAAACAATCAGCTAGCATCAAAATGGCGGATCAAATTCACACGTAACAATATTAACCTTAAATGTAAATGAGCTAAATGCCCCAATTAAAACACATGGACTGGCAAATTGGATAAAAAGTCAAGACCCATTTCATGTGCAAGGACATACATAGGCTCAAAATAAAGGTATGGAGGAAGATCTACCAAGCAAACGGAGAGCAATGGAAAGCAGGAGTTGCAATCCTATTCCCTGATAAAATGGACTTTAGACCTACAAAGATCAAAAGAGACAAAGAAGGGCATTACATAATGGTAAAAGGATCAATGCAATAAGAAGAGCTAACAATCATTTTATATATATATACACATACACACACACACACACACATCCAGTACAGGAGCACCCAGATATATAAAGCAAGTCTTAACAACCTACAAAGAGACTTAGACTCCCACACAATAATAGTGGGAGACTTTAACACTTCACTGTCAATATTAGACAGATCAACGAGACAGAAAATTAACAAGGATATCCAGGACTTGAACTCAGATCTGAACCAAACAAACCTAATAGACATCTACAGAACTCTCCACCCCAAATCCACAGAATATACATTCTTCTCAGCACCGCATTGCAACTACTCTAAAATTGACCACATAATTGGAAGTAAATCACTCCTCAGCAAATGCAAAAGAATGGAAATAATAACAGTCTCTCAGACCACAGTGCAATGAAATTAGAACTCAGGATTAAGAAGGTAACTGAAAACTGCACAACTTCATGGAAACTGAACAACTGGCTCTTGAATGTTGACTGGATAAACAATGAAATGAAGGCATAACTAATGATGTTCTTCAAAATCAACTAGAATGAAGATGCAATGTAACAGGATCTCTGGGACACATTTAAAGCAGTGTCTAGAGGGAAATTTATAGCAAGAAATGCCCACATAAAAAGCAAGGAAAGATCTAAAATTGACACCCTATTATCAAAATTGAAAGAGCTAGAGGAGCAAGATCAAAATAACTCAAAAGCTAGCAGAAAACAAGAAATAACTAAGATCAGAGCAGAACTGAAGGAGATAGAGACACAAAAAACCCTTCAAAAAATCAGTAAATCCAGGAGCTGATTTTTTGAAAAGATCAGCAGAATAGATCTCTAGCCAGGCTAACAAAAGAGAGAAGAATCAAACAGATGCAATAAAAAAATGATAAAGGGGATATCACCACCGATTCCACAGAAATAAAAACTACTATCAGAGATTACTACAAACAACTCTATGCACATAAACCAGTAAATCTGGAAGAAATGGATAAATTCCTGGACACCTGCACCCTCCCAAGCCTAAACCAGGAAAAAGTTGAAACCCTGAATAGACCAATAACAAGGGCTGAAGTTGAGACAGAAATTAATAGCCTATCAACCAAAAAAAGCCCAGGTCCAGATGGGTTCACAGCCAAATTCTACCAGACATACAAAGAGGAGGTGGTATCACTCCTTTTGAAACTATTCCAAACAATACAAAAAGAGGGAATCCTTTCCAAATCATTTTATGACACCAACATCATCCTGATACCAAAACCCAACAGAGACTCAACAAAAAAAGAAAACTTCAGGCCAATATCCATGATGAACATAGATGCAAAAATCTTCAATAAAATACTGGCAAATCAAATGCAGCAGCACATCAAAAAGCTTATCCATCATGATCAAGTAGGCTTCTTCCTGGGGATGTAAGATTGGTTCAACATAAGCAAGTCTATCACCACATAAACAAAATCAAAGACAAAAGCCACATGATTATCTCAATAGATGCAGAGAAGCCCTTTGACAAAATTCAACAGCTCTTTAAGCAAAAAACTCTCAATGAACTATGTATCCAATGGAACGTATCTCAAAATAATAAAATCTATTGATGACAAACCCACAGCCAATATCACACTAAATGGGCAAAAACTGGAAGCATTCCCTTTGAAATCTGGCACTAGACAAGGATGCCCTCTCTCACCACTCCTATTCAATATAGTATTAGAAGTTCTAGCCAGAGCAATCAGGCAAGAAAAAGAAATAAAGGATATTCAATCAGAAATGGAGGAAGTTGAATTGTCTCTTTGCAGATGACATGGTGGTATATTTTGAAGACTCCATCGCCTCAGTCCAAAATCTCCTTAAACTGATAAGCAACTTCAGCAAAGCCTCTGGTTAAAAAATCAATGTTTAGAAATCACAAGCATTTCTATACACCAATAACAGACTAACAGAGAGCCAAACCACGAGGAACTCCCATTTACAATTGCTACAAAGAAAATAAAATACCTACGAATACAACTAACAAAGGATGTAAAGGACCTCTTCAAGGAGAACTACAAACCACTTCTCAAGGAAATAAAAGAGGACACAAACAGATACAGAAACATTCCATGCTCATGGTTAGGAAGAATCAATATCATGAAAATGGCCATACTGCCCAAAGTAATATATAGATTTAATGCTATCCCTATCAAGCTACCAATGACCTTCTTCACAGAACTGGAAAAAACCACCTTAAACTTCATATGGTACCTAAAGAGAGCCCACATAGGCAAGACAATCCTAAGCAAAAAGAACAAAGCTGGAGGTATCATGCTTCCTGACTTTAAACTATACTACAAGGCTACAGTGATCAAAACAGTATGGTACTGGTACCAAAACAGAGACATAGAAAAATAGAACAAAACAGAGGCCTTGGAGGCAATGCCACACATCTACAACCACATGATCTTTGACAAACATTATAAAAACATGCAATGGGAAAGGATTCCCTATTTAATAAATAGTGTTGGGAAAGCTGGCTAGCCATGTGCAGAAAGCAGAAACCGTAGCCCTTCCTGACACCGTACACTAAAGTTAACTCCAGATAGATTAAAGATTTAAATGTAAGACCTAACACTATAAAAACCCTAGAAGAAAACTCAGGCAAAACCATTGAGGACACAGGCATAGGCACGGACTTCATGACTAAAACACCAAAAGCATTGGCAATAAAAGCCAAAATAGGTAAACTGGATGTAATTAAACTCCAGAGCTTCTGTACAGCAAAAGAAACAATCATTAGAGTGAACTGGCAACCAACAGAATGGGAATAAATTTTTGCAATCTACCCATCTGACAAAGGGCTAATATCCAGAATCTACAAAGAACTAAAACAGATTTACAAGAAAAAAACAAACGAACCCATTCAAAAGTGGGCAAAGGACATGAACAGACACTTTTCAAAAGAAGACGTGTATGACATCAACAAACGTGAAAAAATGCTCATCATCACTGGTCATTAGAGAAATGCAAATCAAACCACACTGAGATACCATCTCATGCCAGTTAGAATGGCGATCATTAAAAAATCAGGAGACAGATGCTGGAGAGGATGTGGAGAAATAGGAACATGTTTACACTATTGGTGGAAGTGTAAATTAGTTCAATCATTGTGGAAGACAGTGTGGTGATTCTTCAAGGACCTAGAAACAGAAATTCAATTTGACCCAGAAATCCCATTACTGGGTATATAAATGATTCTATTATAAAGACACATCCACACGTATGTTCATTGTGGCACTGTTTAAATCATTCTATTATAAAGACACATCCACACGTATGTTCATTGTGGCACTGTTTACAACAGCAAAGACCTGGAACCAACTGAAATGCCCATCAGTGATAGACTGCACAAGGAAAATGTGGCATATATACACCATGGAATACCATGCAGCCATAAAACAAATGAGTTTCTGTCCTTTGTAGGGACATGGATGAATCTGGAAACCATCATTCTCAGCAAACTGACACAAGAACAGAAAATCAAACATAGCATGTTCTCACTCATAGGCAGGTGTTGAACAATGAGAATGCATGGACACAAGGATGGGGAGCATCAATAATGGAGTCTGTTGAGCGGGGGCTATGGGAAGGACAATGGGAAGTGGGGAGGTTAGGGAGGGATAATATGGGGAGAAATGCCAGATATAGGTGACGGGGAGATGGAGGCGGCAAACCACATTGCCATATATGTACCTATGCAACAATCCTGCATGATCTGCACATGTACCCCAGAACCTAAAGTACAATAAAAAAAAGAACCACCACCACAAAAAAATATATACTCTATAAAAATAAGTACCACAAAACACAATTCTGACTACTTATTCTACTAAATTATGAATGTTATGAATAAATTGTTATTTATTTTATTAATTTTCTTGAAGAACCTACTGTAAGTTAGAGATTGCAAAGTTCCCTGTGAACTTAAAGTTGTGTTTAATAAATATTTATTGAATCAGTATTGGATAAATGGAAGAATATAGCACATTAATTCATCTCCAAGCTCTTCTACTCCTAGAAAAGTGCCAAAATACACTGGCTCTCATCTGAGACTTGAAAGATGAGTATTGAAACAAAGTTCAGCAGTGGTCTGATTTATATTGGATGCTTCTTGAGGTAATGGCAGACACAGAACACAGAGGGAGAGTGTTCATTTTCTCAGCACTATAATTGCAAATGCTTTGCTTATTGGTGGAGTGGTCGCAGTGTCATCTGGCATATCAGGTGACATTAGAGAGTATGGGCAAATAAGTCATTACAGGGGAATCTTTAAGCCACACCCTAAGGGTGTTCTACCCCATAGCTCTATTTGGCAATTTGGAAGTAGTTGGTTCTAGAGCTCCCTAAAATGATGGCAGCTAGAAAGCTCAACAAATCCTCTCAGGCTGTGGGTCATTTGTTTATCTGTTCAATATTGTGTATCTCTTTCAATTAAATAATTCCCATCAGTCTGCCAGTATAGAGAGTCTCACTGCATAGCCCAGGCATGAGTGCAGTGGCACAATCTTGGCTCACTGCAACCTCCACCTCCTGGGTTCAATTGATTCTCCTGCCTCAGCCTCCTGAGTAACTGAGATTACAGGCACACACCACCACACCCATCTAATTTTGTATTTTTAGTAGAGATGGGGTTTAACATGTTGGCCAGGCTGGTGTCAAACTCCTGAACTCAAGTGATCCACCCATGTTGGCCTCCCAAAGTGCTGGGATTACAGATGTGAGCCACTGCGACCAGCCATATTTTATGAATCCAAAGAAAAATTGTTTAACCCTCCACTTTTCCAGTCCTTCCTCTACTCCTTATTATTGGTAATTTCTTCAAAGAATAATCTACACATGGTGTCTTGATGTCTCTACTTTCTGACTGGTCATATCCTACTCCAATCTGGCTGCCAAACTCAGGCACCCATTTTGCAAAATCTAATGAGCAGTTTTCAGTTCTTATCCTACCAGACACCTCAACAGCATTTGATTCATTTGCATGCATCCTCTTCCTTCAACTTTTTTCCTCTCTTGGCTCTTACATCACCATCCTAACCACTTTCCTCCTATAATCTGAAATGCTTCACAGTGTGTCTCTCAAGTTTCTCTTTTCATATAATCTCTTAGATATTGAATTTCTTTCAAGTATCTTCTTTTTTCATTCTCTATTATTTTCCTACATATCTCAACAGATATCAGTAGTTCCCAGTTTTATATTTTCAGCCCTGATGAGCTCCAAGTTCATTTAGCCAAATGGCTACTCAGCAATTAGAGATGGATATCTCTCAGATAGCTCAGGCTTAATATGCCCAGACTGACATCTTGACATCTTTCTTTCTCTTCTTAATTCACTCAAAACGTGGAAAATTTAAGATCCTTTTCTTTCTCCCTTTAACTGTAAGCTGTAGATTTTTACTTGATTAAAACAAGTTAATGTGAGGTAACACTATGTAAGAACAGTATTTTTTTATGATGGCCATATCTTTATAGCACCTCTATAATCAATTTCTTCTAAACCTGCTTAATCAATGAACACAAGTTTGATAGACATAAGTTTCTTAATTTCTCGGTGTCTCTAAACCTTCTACCTCTAATAAAATTTCAAAAGTTTTAATTGTTTTTATTTTAATGTACAGTAATACATTTTGAAAATATAAATAAAAGCTCACTGGTTTCCTTCTGAGTTGTTTAATGATATAAATCTGTGTTTTGTCTTTTTACACATAATGTTTTTATTGCAGATTAGTTTACGTTTAGTTCAACACACCTCACTTTCCTTGTGAGCAATAGCTTGAATTTTATCCATTACAGTTTTGTGTCTTAAGTTTGAACACCTTGCCTCTTTAATAAAGACAGAAATACAGAAATTTATCCTTTGATATTTCTTCTAGTAGCTATTTTAGTTACAGAATAACATGTGTTATTGATGAGAGTAGTATCACGGTACTGGTTATAGAGGCACAGGAAACTTGGTGTACAACTGTAACCACTGGTTAGTTAGCTAGACTTTCTTGGTAGTGAAAGTGCAGAGTAAGTCTCTTTCTCTGATCTCTTCTTAAGTTCGGGAACATTACTGGATGAGTGTAGTTATAAACTATAGTTATTTAGAAAAGCTTTAAGAAGATTCAAATGTTCTCTTTCTTCTTCTACAAAATAATCTGGTTAATAACAAAAGCTTCTGCTTTGCTTTTTTTCTGGAGTAGGATAGCCATAATTTCCTGTTGCAGGACTAATGCCTCTAAATGATTCCAAAGGCCATTTGACAGTGTTGCCCTAAAGCTACCCTGGCATATGTTCACCAGCATTCCAAGATGTGAAGAGCTGGGTCTGTCTGTGTGGGCCATACTTATGCTATTTGTTAATAATTGATTGGCAAATTTTTGCTTCAAAATAAGTTAAGGGAAAGTCTCCTAAACATTGGTGTTCAGATAAGCCTCACAAAATAAGAGTTTTATTCTTGAAAATGACAGTAAACATGAATTTTTTAATGCAAATAATTGAAAATATAATTATAGAAAGATAAAATATTGTTATAATGTCACAGGCTATATGTATTATGAATAATATGGTTACTCACATTATGAGTAATATATATATTTAATATATTATACATAAAAATATATATAGCAACACTATAGTTGAAGTGAAAATGTTGCAGTTATTTTTAAGAGCAAATGAGATACAAAATTTAATGTGCAGTATTTTTAAATTTACAAATTATAATGTAATTTTATGTTCTGAAAATAAAACATGGGCATTACAATTTGAAACTTTATAAATTAAAAATTAACTTGCATTTTCTTAGAAATAAAGTTCATTAATATGTTGGAATATTTTCAGCCAGGCATTATATTTCAAATTATAAAGTATTCACTATTTAATTAAGATCATAGCCCATGTACATGTTTTATTGCGTTGTAAATTTCATCTTATGCTGTGAACATTTTTTCCATGTCTCTAAACAGTCTTAGATAAAACATGTTAATTGACTGCCTATTATGCCACTATTGTTACTGACTTATTTAATGTTCTTCTATTTTGTATAGATTATTTGGAACTTAAATATGGTAACCAGATCTTAAATAAAATTGTTTTTATATATAAATTGCTATACATATCACCAATATTTTTTCTAAGAAAGAATCTTAAAGGTGGAATTCTTACAGTATGTAACCTAGGATTCAGAAAATTAGTGTTAGTGTACATTTTAACCAGCAAGATAAGGTTTTCCTGTTTTATCACAGCAGTTAGTGGTATAATCATTTAAAAATTATATTCACCAGTTTTATAAATGGCCTATACTATCTAGTTGTGTTGTATGTACTTTTGATTACTAGTGAGGTGCCTCGAAGTTCACATATTTAAAGTTTGAAATTTTAGTCTGTGAACTTTTAGGACTTTTGTGATTGCTCACTGTTTTAATATTTGTGTTTTTTCAGTTTTTAATTTTAGATTTCTTTTATGTTAGCTAGAGTAACTGTTAACCACAAACAGCTTTAGGGATCACTCTTATTGCTACTACTTCATATGTTGGTAGGGGTGTGGATTTGGGTCCTCATTTGGTCCTCAAGTGCTGCCTCTACTTCCAGGTGGGGCCACAGGACTGGTTGAGATACAAGTCCATCTGTTGCCATCTGGTGGTTACAAACGGAAAGGCCTAAAAAGACATCCCAAAAGGCCAATCTTAGGTGGTAGAATAGTGATGTAATTTCCAGAAGTAACTGGGAAAGTTACAGTCTTATGACCTCTGGAATAATGACTAGTAATTCTTTAACTATGCCTACATGTTAGTAGAATTCAGGGCCCTTTCATCCTTCTAACTTGGTGGACTTTCATTAGCTTTACAACAGTAGTTTAGTTTTTGGGAAAAGGGATATTACAATATAACTATAAACTAAATTTCTCCCAAAGTTAGCTTGGTCTATGCCCAGGAATGAGTGAAGGCAGCCATTCTGTGAGGCTAGAAGCAAGATGGAATCAGCCATGTCAGATTTCTCTTACTGTCATAATTTTGCAAATGTGGTTTCAATAAGTCTACAGAGCTTTTACCTTTTAAACATATTAATTTCTAATGAATTATTGTTATAATCCTAATAAGTTTGTAATATGATATAGACTTTCTTACTTGACTCAATCACAGACCTTGCTCTAAAACTTTTTTTGTTTTGTTTTAGCATTTCTGCAATCTGATTCTCTGATTCACTGAACATTCCATGTGTTTCTATTACAACTGGAAAGCACGTTTTAAAGTTGACTAGATCCTAGACTTCTCCATGATATCTGGCTTAACTTCCATTTGGAAATATATAATTTCTAAACATGTGTATTAGACATTATCTGGTCAAAATTAATAGAAAAACAAAGCTTTGTGCCACTCTCTGATTTATTAAGTATTCTAACCCCTGCTTTAGATATTCAAAATAATCAGGGAAATCATTGTGGAAAATAATAAGGCATGATTTTGTAAAACTGTAAGGAGGAAATATGTTTGTCCTTTACATGTTTCTTCTCCCAACCTAATGTGGAGATTGAGCAAACTGTAGTAAATTCAAATAATATTCCATTATGTGTCTCATTACTAGATATCTACTCTATTAAAAGTAATGCTCTCCAATGTTTGAAATTTTCACTGGACACCTTTTGTACATAGCTGCATGGTCTGCCCCAACTTCTGTTCCAATTGTTACTGGAGTATCCAGTTCATAGCAGGCTTCAACCAGAAACTGGGCAATATCTAGATTTGCCCAAAGCCATTACCATGTACCTTTTGCTTTCTCTCCTTGTGTTTTACTGATGATGACACTCTTATAAACATTCCTGGAGAGTTAGTTTTTATAACGTAGGGCTATCCTTGACTAGTAGTGTACAGAAATTGATGGGTACATGAACTTACTACTTCCTCCAGGCGGATAATTCTCAGACACACTTTATATGAGCTTGAGCATAGGAAACCTATAAAACTGACAAATCGATAAAATATCCCTATATTGTTTTTCCCTTCTTCCTTTTTCCACCTTCCCATGTCTGTCACTAGGTTCCCTTTGTTCTCTCTCTAAACTACCTGCACACGAGCAACTGAATCAGATTTTTCTTGGTAGGGGGCGGGTTGCTAAAACAAAGCAAATGGCATTAAATCGTTCTTTGTAGGAGCACATTTCACTCTTCTGCCTGAGGTGAAGCTCAAACTAAAGAGTAAGAATTAAGACAGCCATTTACAAGGACGGACTTTCCTTACTAGTCAATGCTTCTTGTCCCCTTGTTTCCCATTGTTTTAAACTCTCTGTGCACTTTTATCTGGCCTGAGTCCACTGGTGCATCATTTGGTGAGCTAGGGGAGAATTTTATCCATAGGTGCACAGTTGACTGTCAGGTGTAGAGAAACAGGCTATACCTTCTGTATCTTTTTTAATATTTCACCTTAGATTAATGCACAATCCAGAATACATGTTAACAACAAATCTTGGAATGAATAGACTAATGCATTAATAATTATACTCAAGTTTAGACAGTCACTCAGACAGACAGAAGCTAAATTAGTGTTTTCTACCAGTGAATAAGAGTGCAGAAGGAAAGAAAACTTCTGAGAGGTAGAGAATACAGAATCTTCTTCTCTACTTATCCCCTTTTGGGGTAAAGATTGTTAGGTGAGGCTTCATAGGTTTCACTTTAAGTGGTCATATCTGTTTGGAATTAAGTATCATTATAAAAACATGACAGAAATATATTGTAAGAAATTAAGAAAACCACACTGAAATATTAGAGTGGATAAAATTTTAATATTAAACTCAGGAGCTTGTATACAGCAACTACAGGGTGTAAATGGAAAAATTTTCATCTTTGTGAAACTCATTATTACAGTTATTGTTTATAAATATTTATTCAACTCTTGGCTTAAAGAAAATAATGAAAACTAAAAGGATTAAATGCTTCCAAAAGACTGCTAGAATCCCAAGTTAAGAGTTTATCTATTTTTACTATAGATATTTCTAGTGGTTCTCTCACTGAGTCTTACAGATTATATATTTATAACATAATTAAAATTATCTTTAATATTTCCCTCAAATAAGTTATAAATTATTTTACTGTTTAAATTATCTGTAGTGTTTAGTGATAAGAAAGTTTGAATCTGTTTATACTTTTTCAAATAATTTTATTATCTTTTTTGTGTATTTGTAGTTAGCAAATACTAGGGGAAAAAGATTTCATAATCTCAATTTTAACACCATAGATTAGTGTTGCTTCTTTTTGAGTCCCATAAATAGAATTATATAGTATACTTTGTGTTTAGATTTTTTTTCTCACACTATTATGTTTGTGAATTACTCAGGCATTCAGTTGTAGTTCATTCAACAATTGCAATTGCTATATAGTATCTCATTGTAAGAATATAAATTAATTTATCCATTTTACTATAAATTAACTTTTCGGTTGCTTTTCACATTGGGTTACTTTAAAAGATGTTTCTATGAACATTCTTGCATATGTGTTTTAGTGTGTTCCCACTAAAGATGCATATTAATATTCACATTTTAAGGTGATTATGAAAGAGTAAATTAATGGATAATAGGCATACATATTTTTAGGTTTATTAGATATAATATATCTTCCAAAATGTCTATATATTAGATATAATCTGTCTTCCAAAATGTTTATACCAATTTATACTCACACTAGCAGGAAAATTAGTTTTTTAGGTACTGGTTCTTAACTAATTTGGTGCTTCCTGCCTTTTTCATTTTAGTCACTCTGTATTTATGTGGTTTTTATTCACATTTTCCTGATGACTAATAAATTTTAGCATCATTTAATACATTTTTTGGCTTTTGGATATCATCATTTGTAAAATTCTCTTTGAGTTTTTTGTCCATTTCTACTGGATTGACACTTTACCTTCTGCATTTATAAGAGATTTTTCTATATTCTGTATAAGTCCTTTCTCAAATATAGACAGTAAATATCTTCTTTTAAGATGGTAGTTGGCTTTTATCTCTCTTAACTCTCTTTAAGTTTATCCCTTTTGAAGAAAACTTTGCTTTTACCAAGGTCTTAAGGGTATTATGTTATCCTCCAAAAGCTTTTTCACTTTAATGTTAGACCTACAACATTGCTAGAACTGACTTTTGTGTATTGTATCACAGAGGTTTGATTTGGACTTTTCTATGTAGTTATCTAATTAACCTTGCACCACTTACTGAAAAGACATTCCCATCCCAACAACATTGCAGTGTAAGCTGTGCCAAAAATGAAATAACCCTCTACACGTGGGTCTTTTTCTGGGCTCTTATCAGCCTGCCTGTTGTATTTGTTAAAATGTCATGCTAACCATAATATTTTCAAGGTATTGTTAACTAATATCTCCAAGAACCCATTTATAATGCAATTCATTTTTCATAATAATAAATGTAAATTTATATTTCAGGATAATCAAACATTTTTTTGCAACTTCTCATACTCAATTAGGTCATCATTATTGCCTCATAATGTGGCTGATGTCACTCTTTATCACGTGACAGCTAAACTATTCACTCATTATTCTCTTGTTCTTAATTATCTTCAACATGTGGCTTGTCTTAGTAAAATTTTAGAACATTTGACCATTCAATGTACTTAACTCTAAATAACAGAAACTATAGTTCTGCTTATCTAGAAATGTCATGTTACTTTTTTCTTGAATTTCGAGATAGAGTTTCGCTCTTGTTGCCTAGGTGGGAATGCAATGGCTTGATCTTGACTCACTGCAACCTCTGCCTCCCAGTTTAAAGCAATTCCCCTGCCTCAGCCTCCTGAGTAGCTGAGATTACAAGCACCTGTCACCATGCCTGGCTAATTTTTTATTTTTTGTAGAGATGGGGTTTTGTCATGTTGGCCAGCCTGGTCTCGAACTTTTGACCTCAGGTGATTCACCCACTTTGGCCTCCCAAAGCACTGGGATTACAAGCACGAGCTACTATGCAGGTAGTTATGTTAATTTTATATGCTGAAAGGGAAATGATGCCATCACTAACCCTCTTGCATTAAGAATCTTAGGTTTTTATCTCAGGATAACTCCTGACACAGCCTAGGATGCAAGGAGCAATGGAGATAGCCAATTTTGATCTGCATATAAATTATCAATAGAAATTTAAATTTTATCTGTTTTTAAAATTAGATTTTTAATGAAACAAATGCAACTTTGATTTATAGTTACAATGGGGTAACAGAGACTCAATTTACCCTCTTGCCTGAAACAACTATATAACTTGATAAAATATATGAAAATGATTTTCAAACAGCTGACACAAGGCAGCACAAGACAGTGATTCCTTAGAGGAGAACCTAGAGGATGAGCCCCAGATTTGCCTCTGCTTATTGTCTTAAAAGAATTATCAGACTAAAGTGCAAGGAGAAGCATGGATGGTTTAACTTAAAGTGGAGACTATCTTGGAATCGCAAATAATTCAGTAGACAGTGGGAGAAACTGGGTTGTGGTGGGGAGGGCAGGCAGTTGTTAATTCTGTATATTCCTTGTTCTGTTTTCAAATGCTGTGGCTGAGAACTGCTCTTTAACATCAGGTCTTTGACCCACTAATAATTCCCGTCTTTAGAAATGTACTGGCTGGGTGTGGTGGCTCACGCCTATAATCCCAACAATTTGGGAGGCCGAGGCAGGCAGATCACTTGAGGTCAGGAGATCGAGACCAGCCTGGCCAACATGGTGAAACCCATCTCTACCAAAAATACAAAAATTAGCTGCATGTTGTGGTGGGTGCCTATAATTCTAGCTACTCAGGAGGCGGAGGCATGAGAATCACTTGAGCCCTGGAGGTGGAGTTTGCAGTGAGCTGGATAGTGCTACTGCACTCCAGTCTGGGCAGCAGAGCAAGACTCTGTCTCAAAAAAGAAAAAAAAAAATCTTTATCCTAGAATTGCACAATCCTGCCCTCACCTTTTAAAAACAGTACCCTTCTTTTTGTGTGTGCTTCTAAAGTTTTGAAAATGTTTCTTTAAACAAAAATCTAGAGAAACTTTTTAGGAATTTCATAAACATGTTATTTAAACCAAAGTATACCTAAATGTAGTTATTAGACTAGAGTGCCTGTTGCCTGTTTGATTTATTCTGCATGAAAACCATTAGTGTGTTGGTTTAAATACAAAGAATCAAATAAAAGTGAATAATAACGCAATCTTATTTTATGTTCATAGAAAATGACAATCTTGTAAAGAATCGTGTATTTTATATACATTCCCTTCCCATTATCATTAAGAACAAATAGTTGGTGATTGAAAGAACTGATCTGAAAGAATGAACTGAGCTGAGGGGGCAGAAGAATCTCGATTTTCTTCTTCACACTTCTATTAAAATGGAAATTTGCAGCATGATTTACTCTGTTATTTTCTCAATTCAGTCAAAATTGGTATTCAATAATTTTTTAGCTTTAAGAAAATATAGTGTATGTTAAGAATAAATAAGTAAATCTAAGCAAATCAATATGTTTCTCACATTAAATGAGGCCAGGCAATCGATCCACATTTCCCGCCTATAGAATGTTGAATTTCAACTGACACGAAATCAAGATCAAGGACTATTTTAGGTTATACTAATGTAGAGGAAATGAAAAGATAAGTCTAAGTTTAATAGAAGACATAAAACATTTAAAATAACAAGGGCTTATCTTCAATGAGAACTGAGAATCACTTTTCCAGTAAGTTTGATCTTAATAATTAATTTTTCTTTTTTCAACACAGACAAGGTCTTGCTATGTTGCCAGGCTGGTCTCAAACTCCTGGTATTAAGCAAGCCTCCTGCCTCGGTCGATCCTGGTAATTGTGACTGAAAACTTTGGCAGCAGTGACCTTTGGAACACTGGAGGAAGGCCCAGCTACCTTCCCAGTATATGGGAGTCCATGTTTTTTGTCTGTTTTGTTTTTGAATATATATTTTATTGCGTTTTAGGTTTTGGGGTACATGTGAAGAACATGCAAGATTGTTGCATAGGCACATACATGGCAATGTGGCTTGCTGCCTTCCTCCCCATCATCTGTATCTGGCATTTCTCCCCATGTTATCCCTTCAAAAGTGGGAGTCCATGTTTTGATGCCTGTCAACCTATGAAATGGTCAAACAAAACAGAACAAATAAGTGAGGTGAAGGTAAGGAGTCTGGGTTTCCTGATCACTGGGTTGGTCACTGTGGAACACCTTCATAAGTAGAGGAGAATCATAATCTTTTTATCTCACTCTGTAACATTTTCTGCTGGTCATAATGCAACCATGTCTAATGTGAAAATATTCATGGACTGAATCTGGGGTTTCTCCTAATTAATAGGCATTGACTGGGAGAACAGATAGTAGCTACTGGATTAATAATGGTTGAATTTAAGCATCAAGAGTACACAATAAGTTCAGACCTCTTATCTTTCTTTTTGTCTTAATTAGTATCACGGAGGCAAAGAATTACACCCAACCCTTCTACATACTAATCAAGTAAACTTTTATTAATTTACCTTCAAGGTTGTTCATTGTAATTCAGATATATTTGCTAAGGCAGAAGCTGAAATAAGACAAGTACATCATAAAATATACCCCATGATCCATCATTCTCTTATAATGATTGTAATATTTTTAACTTTTTCACATCTGATGTGGTAGTTTGAAGCATCCTGTTGGGAAAAAATTTCTATTTTAAAAGCTTAACCTCTTGAGGGTTAAGTTTAAAGTCTGAATAAGAATTTGAAACAAAACAGCGACACTCTATTTATAAGCATGTTTCCTCATCTTTAAAACAGAGATATTAACAATAATGGTCACATACCATTTCTGAAAGAGTTCATTAGACCCTTTCCTATAGACTGCTTAGCTACAAAAGTCTGATGTTAGGGGAAAAAAGGATCAGAAAGGAAGCCAGCATTATAAGATTTGTATGGATTTCTATCAGGAAACCTAACTTAACTTTATCCCAGTCTCAATATTATAGACAAGTTTTCCAAAAGTCTCTCCTTGGAAAAGTTACAAAAACTTCAGGATTATTCTGCCCTGAAGATCCAGACATGTTCATGACCACATTGTTTTGACAATAGTGTCAAGGAACAATCTAGATGGATGAGTTGCAGAGGGAAACCAAGAATCAAAGATCTAGGCCCATGAGCAAGGGAAGGAAGTGCTCTTGAAAGAGATCTGGGCTGGGTGTGGTGGCTCACACTTGTAATCTTGGCACTTTGGGAGACCCAGGTGGGTGGATCAGTTGAGGTCAGGAGTTCAAGATCAGCCTGGTCAACATGGTGAAACCCTGTCTCTACAAGAAATAGAAAAAATTAGCCAGGCGTGGTGGTACATGCTTGTAATCCCAGCTTCTCAGGAGGCTAAGGCAGGAGAATTGCTTGAAGCTGGAAGGCAGAGGTTGCAGTGAGCCGAGCGCTCTTGCCACTGCACTCCAGCCTGGGTGACAGAGCAAGACTTTGTAGCAAAAAAACAAAAACAACAACAAAGAGATCTGACAGAAAGGTAGAAGTGAGCTTACGAAGGAAACCAGTGGAGTCCCAGACTTTAGGAATATTTCAGGAGAAAAAAAAAGTACTTCAGATTATAGAATTTTTGCAGGTGAAAGTTGAGCTGTGTCATGGAATCCTTTGTCTTGTACTTACGGAGGGAAGCAGCTTCAATCCTGCTAGATCAAATGGGCAGGGATATTTAATGCCTTGGTTTTCTCCCTCCCATAAGGCTGGCGTATCTAGTGAAATCCTAGTGAAATCCAGATTGAGTGCCCAGAGAAGCACTGCTGGAATATATTCTGCATTGATTTACGGGTCAATGCTGAGACTTAGGAAAAGAAAGTAAGAAAAATTTCAAAAGGCAAGAAATATTTAATATATAAAGTTACTGAATTGATAAAAATGGATCCTACTATATGGTTAAATAGTATTACAAAGAAATAATCAAATTAATAAATAAATAAGGCAATGGGTTCTATTATGGGCATAAAGTGTAGGAGGCAGCCCTGTTCTCTCACTTGGAGCCAGAGCATGAAAAAGTCTTATAATCTAAGTATTTTTTTCTTATGACACCAATGTGAATGGTGATGAGTGTGATGCCCTTGGTCCCTGTTATATATGGCTTGGCTGTGCTCTCTCTGCCAATTTGTGGCTTCCATTACAATCAAAGTCAGAGTTCTAGGATTGGGTTCTATCCAGGCTAAATGAATGAAGTAAGCAAAGACCGGCAGTTCTCTCCATACTGGGGCTACTACATGCTAAATGTTTCATGTATTGCAAGGCTGTTAAGTAATACAACAGGCTCTAAAATCTCAGTGTGTTATTGACTCTTAAACCAGCTCAGAATTTCTTTAGCTTCCTAGGGATTTTGTGTTTGACTAAAACCAGTTCAAACTGATCTCTTAACTCATTAATTCAAGGCCCAGCATTCTAAGGCAAGCATACTTAATAGTTAACCTAGTTGTATCCTTTAAGATTCTCATCTTCCTTCTTCAAGAAGAGATCATTTGCAATATTCTTTAGGAAATTCAGAGTGCATTTTCTTGGAATGAGATAAAAGAGACATATCATAAAGTCCAGAGAAGAAAAGGAAACCCAGCATACTCTTTAAAGAAGGGCCTTTGGAATTTATTTTTTTCCTCTTTAAAAACAGTAAGTTTTTACCATACACTAAATACAAGTTTATGTCTGTTTTTTCATTTGTTTAACCCTCTTAGGTTAATTATTTTTATATATTATTTCATGCCACATTTATTTAAACTGAAAAAGAAGTGAATAGTGATGGTTTGGTTGTTGCTATCTTATAAAGAAAAATTAATGTAAACAGGTGTATCTGACTGAAGCAGGGATAGTAAATGACCAAATAACAAGAAAATCCATAATACTTGTCAAAAAGAGGCAGAATTATTTAAGTAGACATGTAAACCCTGGCATACTCATTGTTAACACATATTTCTTGAACAAGTACTATGTCTCAGAAATTTTGTTGGACCATGTAGATGCAAAAAGTAAGGCATAATCCTGATCTCAGGAGTTTACATTTTAGAGTCAAAATATGCATTAGAAAAATATATGCTCATTCGGAAAAAAAGATTAAACCTCACTATTATGTGTGCTATGGCATAGGTGTGCAGTTATCACCACTGAAACGTGAAATAGGGACATTACATGCAGACTGCTATGGAAAAGGGAGAGTCTTGAGTAAAAAGTGGAATTAACTAAATAAAAAAGATTATGCAATAGAAGGTTTTCTCTGTAGAGCAAAAGACAAAGGCAAAATAAGGTGGTAATAGAAAATACACACATTTAAGAAACTACAAATAATAATTTAGTATGGAAGAAGTGAGAACAGGAGAAAAATTATGTACAGATATTTTTAGAACTTTAGGTCGAGACAAATTTATAAAATTTTTCTACCATACTGTATTAGGCACCAAAGAATGGAGGGGAAGTACATTGACCTTAGAGTCCAACCACTGTGGTTTGTATCTCAACTAACAAGTGTAACCTGGAAGAATGAACTTCTTAGGACATCAGTACTCCTATTTCCTTATGTGAAAATTGCCAACAATAAAACAACTTTTTTTAAGCTGCATGCAATGTTTTTTTGAGGATCAAATGAATAACTAAAAGTTATGTAGAACAATGTCTGATACATAAGTAATCAATGTTAGATATTACTATTAAAACCAGAAATTAAAAAATTGTATCAATATAATTACATATAGCACAAAATCATATTTTACAGACATTAAACTGTACAGACGTGTATTGACGGCAGAGGATGGGATAAATGAAGGGATTCACAAGACTCTTTAGTGTGTATTGCGTCACGTAAGGCTTTAATAAAAAAAGAGAAGAGAGTGAAGGAGGAGGAAGAATGCAGACAGCACTGGAATCAGAGAAGTTTTCAGGCGCAGCCCCACAATGGCCTTTCCTGGGACAACAAGGTGCTTCATCTTCAGATTATGAAAAACCAAGACATGCTGGAGAAACCTTAGCTTCATGAGCACCTGGACAAAAGTGTTCAATGGAACGTTTTATGCACACTGGCCATGTAGCCAAGCCAGCCTATAAAGCTGGTAAGGCCAGGGGTCGGTCATCATTCTATGGAATGCAAGCAGGCTAGGCACTGAAGTCACAAGGATAATCTTGAACTTTGAATAGCACATCATCAATCACAGTCTAGTCCATCTTATCCTTATCTTGGCAAAGGGTCAATACCAGACTTCTAGGTATCTCCAAAGATGAGCATGGGCTGTAGAATAATTTTATCTTATGTAATCCAATTAGCTGTAGACTAATTTAGCTGTAGGATAATTTTATGTCATGTAGTCCACACTTTTGATTCTTGTTTGAACTCATAAAATTGTAAATCATTATCATGTTTTCTATTTCTTTTGTACCATTTATAAAACAGAAAATCAAAGGACAATATCTAATTATTTGTATCATTCAATAAGGTATACTTTGCTTCAAACACATTTCAATTTCCAAATATTCCATGCCAAACTCCTTTGTAATTATGCAAAAGCTCAACAACTTCTTTGCTTCCTTTTACCACTAAAAGTTGAACTTGTGAATGGTATCAACAGATTAACTCAAGTAATAATTATCTAATAACTAATCAAGTCCTGTTTCTCCTCTAGACAACAGTTTGTGACAGGACATTTTGTGGAGATTTTCATTTGCTCATCAATATAAGTAACATCAATTCCATTCATTGTACCGACTATAGCAATATTATGAAGAACAGCTGCATTAGGAACTAGAATATGATTATTAGATAGTCAGTTTTGAGTATAATGTTTTTCCAGGCTTTCCAATGAAAACAGCCTATGCCTATATAAAACATGTCATGGATTAAGGTGTAAACCAAAAGTGAAATCTCGGCTAATTGTGGATTCCAGATCTCTTATGGGAAGAGCCATATGTCTTATTTTATGCTCTAAGGCTGTACAAATACAGGTTCCAAATGTATCTTTTCTTTAAGCAATGCTCATTTCTCCCCATTGGTAAAGTCTAGTCAAATTTAATAGATTCCCAGTTCCAACTAACTACACTGTTGGATATATATGGCTTTTGTTTACATGGGGGGCTTGGCAGTTAGAGGACCCCCAATGCAAATTACATATTCTTATTATGAAATCTCATAGGCTGTAGGGACCATAAGTCTCCCACAAAATCATTCTTTCTGCTTCTGCTGCCATAATACCAGGTCACTGCCCTTGAGTGGATAAAGCCACATTTGAATTATTCTAAGTATTTCTTTACAAGGTCTTGTTAGTAACATCCCCACATAACATATAAATGACTCCAGATTGAAACCTCTCCAACAATCTGAGATCCATGTGGACCTTCAGTTAAAAAAAAGGGGGGGGGGCAATTTCTGCAGATAATTAGTTTTACCCATATGGAGATTGGGAAATAAAGCTAAGAGATAGTATCATTTTCTTGCTCTCAGTCTCTTATGAGGTACCAAGGTAAAATAGGTATTTCCTTTTTGGGTTACTTATCCGTTTCCTTTCCAGGAACAATCACTTCTTCCTTCCATTTGTTACTAGTTTTCACCCAAGACCTCTAAGGGAAGGCCTTCAGGTTTTGTCAAAGGACTGACCTGCAGAACTGACAGCTCTATGAACCTGGCCAATCAGTCTCTCTACTTTCATTCCCAGCTCCAGGAAGTAGGTTGGGTAAGTCCCAGCTTGTATGACTATTTAATCCTCTCATTGAGAGAGAGGCAGAAACCATTCAGCCTAGCTTGAACAGGTGAGTAACACCAGCACTCTTCCCCATTACCCCCTTAGGAAGTGGGATAATATAGTCAGGCACACACCTGTAATCTTTGGGAGGCCACAGCGGGCAGATCACTTGAGGCAAGGAGTTTGAGACCAGCTTGGTCAACACGGTGAAAATCTGTCTCTACTAAAAATATAAAAATTAACCTGGGATGATGGTGTGTGCTTGTAATCCTAGCCACTCAGGAGGCAGGAGAATCACTTGAACCTGGAAGGAGGAGGTTTCAGTGAGTCAAGATTGTGCCACTGCACTCCAGCCTTGGTGACAAGAGTGAAACTCTGTCTCAAAAATAAATAAGTAAATAAATAAATAAATCAATAAAGTGGAATAATAAAAGTTTGAGGCCATGTGTGGGTAATATTTAGAACCAACTCTTCAGCTGGAACTCAAAATTCTAATCCAAATGCTGGTTCTACAGGATCAGGCAGAAAAAATAAATAGAAGTAGGAAAGAAGTTCCTCTGTCATCTCTCATCCTGTCTCCCCTATTTTCCCTGTACTACTTCCACAGTCTAGAAAACAGCAATCCCTCTTTATTTCCATGCATATTAAACTTTAGCATACTTAAGTTCAATTGTGCCAACCAATTTTTTAGTCTTATCTCAGCATTTTGGTAGTAGGTATTTCAACTATCAATTTTAATTCTGAATCGTCTACTTCCTTGAGGATAGAGAACAGTCCAGTTCCTTCCTATATACCTATAGCCTATTTAAGTCTGTAGGATTAGCCCATATATTCTACATGATGCTTCTTAGATCACTGAAAAATTGTGCCTACACTAGGGCCAGGCACAGTGGTTCATACCAGTAATGTCAGCACTTTGGAAGGCTGAGGATCACCTGAGGTCAGGAGTTTGAGACCAGCCCGGCAAACGTGGTAAAACCCCATCTCTACTAAAAATCCAGTAAGCTGGGTGCCCATAATTCCAGCTACTCGGGAGACTGAGTCAAGAGAACTGTTTGAACCCCAGGAGGCGGAGGTTGCAGTGAGCCAAGATCGTGCTCCTGCACTCCGGCCTAGGCGACAGGAGTGAAACTGTGTCTCAAAAAATGAATAAATATAAATAAATAAAATAAAAATAAATTGTGCCTACACTAAAATGGTTCCAACGATCAGATGCTATATAAGCTGGGGGTCCAAACAGAGTATTTTCTGGGATAGGTCCTCAGAGACTTAAAGCTTTGCTTCAGTTATCAGGAAAACCAACCCAAATTAAGAATGAGAACTGATATAAGTTGAGATCACAGATATTCACCCAGCTGTAGACAACAGGTTAATATATTTCACATATTAGCTCTGGTCTAGCTCTAGAACCATGCAGCCGGTATCTAGTAGTTTCTGACTGTCTTGCTGACAAATAGAGGCTTTAGTCACATTTCAAGCTTTTGAGTATGATAGTAAGATGAATCTTTCTCGTGCCTTTTTTATTTTTTGTATGCTCTAGTGACTTCACCGCCACTCACCTTGCATACAAAAATGTCACTTACAAAGACAAGGACATCTGTTCATCACTGTTGTTTTCAATTGATGGTTATCTTAACAATGTTAATGAGGCATAATTGACATATAACTGGCTAAAAATATATAAAGTGTAACGTGATAAATTTGATCTGTATACATCCATGAAACTATAACCAGAATCAATTTAAAGAACATATCCACCATCCTTCAGAATGTCCTCATGCTCCCTTGAAATCCCACCCTCCTGCACTTTTCCACACTCCTTCTCCAGTTACCAGGCAACAGTGATCTACTTTTTGTCACCAAATTTGGTGTATATTTTCTAAAATTTTATATAAATGGAATCATATACAGAGTAGGTGCCCTTTCTTGTCAGGCTTCAGGCACTCAACATAATTATTTTGAGTTTCATCTATGTTTGAGAATACTGTGGCTATTCCTGGCTCTTTATATATTGATATAATTGTTGGGAAAAAACAAATTCTACAAAACAACCCTTTTAGTCCTTTAAAATCACTAATCTGTACTTCAATTTGTAAAAAAAATTCATACTTTGAAAATGTTATGTCTGCTGATCAATAAACACTGTATGTCTTTCCATTTATTTGGAACTTAGCATCTTTAAGATTTAATTTTTTTTGTAGATGACTGCATGTTTCTCATTAGATTTATTCCTAAGTAACATATTTGAGTTTGTGTAGTATAGCATTCAGAAGTCTGTTTGCTTTGTACAGAAATGAAGCTTCACATACTGAATTTTTACCTAACAATTTACTAAATTTTTGTTGTTTCTCTTTTGGGTTTTTATATAAAAACATATTACTTTTGAATAATGATAATTTTGTTACCTGTTTCAAATAATTTCAGACTGTATTTATCTTTTTTCACTGGACAGTCAACATGCACAAGTGCAAAGTTGAATACAAGAACTTATAGGGGGCGCCCTTCTTTTTTTCCCCCAAATATTAAAGGGAATGCTTTTAACATTTTGCAATTCAGTACGTTTTCTCTGAATCTTTTGTATGAATTTAAGAAAGGTTAACTGTGTGTCTAGTTCACCAGGAATTATCACAAATGTGTCCAATTTTATCAAATGCTCTCATTCGGAGTTTATTGAGATATGATTTATTACTTCAATTTGTTTAATTAGTTTAATAGATTTTCTCATGACAACTTTGCAATCCTAGAGTAAATCAAACTTTTTTCTGAAAAACGTTTCTGTTCAACGTCATTAGGTTGTTGAATTAGTTTGCTAACTTTGCGGGGTAGTAAAGGTTTCTTGGTGACAACAGGAGCATGATCCATAAAATAACAAATTGTTAAACTAAACTTAGTCAAATAATGAATGTCTGGTTTTTGAGAGATACTGTTAGGAAAATACAAAGACAAGTTGCAGAGTGTGAAGAAGCCTGGATAAGACAATTGATAGCAGCATAGTTTATTGTAACAGAAAACAAGCCAAAAAGCCAAAAAAAAAGAAAAAAGAAAGAAAGGATTCCAATATCCAGTAACAGCAAAACAAATATTTAAACTGGATCAAATGATTTAATGGCTCACTAAAAGGAGATAAAATTAATAAGAAAGAGCTAGTCAGCATAAACATGTTTCAGGAGCATGTTGAGCAAAACATTAATTCTAGATGAAGATATATTTTGTTTTTAAAAACTGTAGAAACTGGAAAAACTAAATATTTTATTTAGGGGACAATGGTAAAACCACAAAGTGAAACAGGTGAATTATAAACACAAAATTCAGGATCATGATTGGGTAAATTTCAGACTGCCATCTGGGAAAATATGGGGTTTAGAGGAGCTGGTGACACATTATTGTGTTTTTAGTAATAGATTTTGAGGTCAGGCATATGCCTATGTTCTCAATACATTAGGAGGCTGAGACAGAAGGATCTCTGGAGGCCAGGAGTTCAAGACCAGCCTGGCTAAAACAGGGAGATTCTCACCTCTGCAAAAATAAATTATAAATTTAGTTAGGCATGGTGGCACGCACCTGTAGTACCAGCTATTTGGGAGGCTAAGGTGTGAGCCCAGCTTGAGCCCAAGAGTTCGAGGTTGCAGTGAGCTATTGGGACTGCAGTGAGCTATAATTGTGCCACTGCACTCCAGCCTGGGCAACAGACTGTGAACTTGTCTCAAAAGAATTATTTTTCAGAACAGTTTTAGATTTACAGGATATTGAGCAGAAAGTTCAGAGTTCCTTTAAAGCCTCTTATCTGTACTCTCCATTTCAGTTTTCCCTACTGTTACTATCTTGCCTTATATGGTACATTTGTTACAGCTGATTGGCCAATACTGATTAATTATTATAAATTAAAGTTTACAATTTAGACTAGGTTTCACTCTGTACCTTGTGTGAGTTTTCACATTGTACCATGACATGCATCCATCATTATGATATTATACAGAGAGATTTCACTGCCCTAAAAATTATTTGTGCTCCATTTATTCATCCCTCCCTTTTCCTCCCAAGTCCTTATTAACTCCTGATTTTTTAGTATTCTCCATAGTTTTGTATTTTCTAGAATGTCATAAAATTAAAATAATACAGTGTATAGACACATTGACTTTCTCACTTAGCAATATGCATTTACAGTTCCCCCATGTCTGTTCATGACTTGATAGCTCATTGGTTTTTATCACTAAATAATATCCCATCATTATGAGTGTACCACAGTTTGTTTATCCATTCACCTGTTGAAGAACATTTTGATTGCTTCCCAATTTGGGGTGTTATGAATAATAATTTATTTTTTAGGAGTATATTGGGCATATAGATGCTTTATTATTATTTAAACTATTATATACATTATAATATATATACACTATTATAATAAACTATTATATATACTATATATACTATAAACTATATATATACACTATAACTATATGAACATGTGTTGTATGCGTGTGTACACTTATTGGCATGTAACATTTTCTTGGTATATAATTAGTGAAATAAGCCTAGTTATTAATATAAAAGAGTGTTCATAACCAGTACAATTTTTGTAGCTCTATAGCTAGAGAGACAAGTAGATGAATAAGTAGCTAATATCTGAAATGATGTGGACCCAAATGTTTATTATATTCCTTCCTCAGAAGGAACCCACTCTGCCAACATCTTGATTTTTGACTTCAAGCCTGTAGCATTGTGAGACAATAATGTAATTCAGATTCTGGTACTTCATTGTGACATCCCTAGAAAATTAATATAGTCAATATAATAATTCACCTGGAGGTTTTAAATGATACAGAGTTTTTTTTAAAAAAAGCATACTACCCCCACCCCCAAAAAAACTTTCTACCAGTTCTCAAGTATAATCAGTTTTCAGAAATGAGCTACCAAATATTTTGGTATTTTTTAGATATATTATTCTATTTTATGCAATTCTCTAAAATATAAAGGCCACTATCCAAGAAAAAAGGTTAGAAACACAATTAGATGGAAAGATGTGGATTATCTACAACTAATTCCTTACAAGTAGGCAAAGCATTTTGAGAAAAAAAAAACATAGCATTCCATAAGTTGAAGATTACAAACATAAAGAAAAAAAAAAGTACGTAACCAAGGTCAACTAACTCCAAAATTTAATATCCTCCTGAGGAAACCAGTAAAACTGTTTTCGCTTTTACAATCTTAGCACATTATGTGCCTTTGAGTATTTCCACTGCCTCCTCACAGGATATATCTCCTTAATAAACCAAAACAGATAGCATTAAGTGGATACCGGAGATCTTCAGCAGGCTTCTCTGCATTTTCCAAGTTAGGTAATGGCATTTCAAATACATACTGAGTTGCACATTAAATAATTTTTTAAAAATTTCCATTCACACACACACACACATACACACATATATATATCCTCAAGTAATTATGAAACAAGCATTTACTAGTTCAAGTCAAAGACAACAAAACACATCAACAAAAAAGGAATCCCATATTCAGAGTAACTGGAATGGGAAAAACAAAGCTGAAATCATTGATCTATATAAAGTGTCACTGATAGGGTTTGGCTGTGTCCCCACCCAAAACTTCACTTTGAATTGTAATCCCCATAATTTCACGTGTCAAGGAAGAGACCAGGTGGAGGTAACTGAATCATGGGGGTGGTTTCTCCCATGCTGTTCTTTCGATATTCAGTGAGTTCTCATGAGATCTGATGGTTTTGTAAGTATGTGGTAGTTCCTACTGTGTTCATTCTCCTTCCTGTTGCCTGTGAAGAAGGTGCTTTGCTTCCCCTTTGCCTTCTGCCATGATTGTAAGTTTCCTGAGGCCTCCCCAGCCATGTTCAACTGTGAGTCAATTAAACCTCTTCCCTTTATAAATTACCCAATACTGGGCAATTTATAGCGTGTGAAAATGAACTAATACAGTCACTTCCTGAAATTATGGCTGTGGAGTCATAGCATATTTTTGAAAAGTTGTCCTTAATCTCCTCTCAATGTGATGATATCAACTCAACATTTATTGATTCAGAAAATGCAATTTTATGCTGAACTCCACACCACTGTCACAGATTCCCTTGTTTGAATTTAGAAATAAGTTATCTGTAGAAGAGACTACAAGGCATTCATATAACGTCATTTTTAAGTAAGAGACTTTCTATATATATGATTGCTATGCAGAACATAAGATATGTTACCTCCAAGGCGGGAGTTTGAGACCAGCCTGGGCAATGTAGCAAGATCCCATCTCCACAAATATTTTTAAAAATTTAGCCAGGCATGGCGGCCTGTACCTGTTGCCCAAGCTACTCAGGAGGCTGAGGTGGGAGGATCACTTCAGCCCAGGTGGTCATGGCTGCAGTGAGCCAAGACTGTGCTACTGCACTAAAGTCTGCACAACAGAATGAGACCCCATTTCAACAAAAAAAAGCTATGTTACCAAGTGACTTAGGGGACTAAGGTATGGGTGGAGGTCAATTTTTGAAAGGTAGACTAGGTATTGCATCTCTGAGGAGGTAACTTTATAGTTGTGACTTGGGATACTGTAACAGTTTGGGAGAAAAATCTCCAAACTGAGGAACTTCATATACAAAGGCACTGAGGTAGGATCAAGCTTGGTGTATTAAAGAGCAGAAAGACCAGAGTGTTTGGAGAGAGGAGAGAAAATGGCAGCACATGCAACAGAGATCAAAAAGGATCCAATGGCTAGATGTTGTGGCTCATGCCTGTAATCCCATCACTTGAGGAGTCTGAGGTGGGAGTATCACTTGAATTCAAGAACAGCCTGGGAAACCTAGCCAGACCCCATCTCTCCAAAAAACACAAAAATTGGCCGGTCACGGTGGTGACTCCCTGCAGTCCCAGCTGATGTAGGAGGATCATTTGAGCTCAGGAAGTAGAGGCTGCAGTGAGCCATGATGTTTCCATTGCACTCCAGCCTGGGCGACAGAGAGAGACCCTTTCTTAAAAAAAAAAAAAAAAAAAAAAAAAAACAGAGAGCAGGAAAATCCTAGAATATACGGGCCAAGAGCCTAGATTAATGTATTAGAAAGGCATTGGAGAGTTTAAACATGGGAATAACATTCCTTGATTTATGTTTTTAAGATATCATCTTTGATACTCTGAGAAGAATAGATTGTCAGGGAGGGAACGTAATATTAGAGATCAATTAGAAAAGCATGTTATTCACTGCTGTGCCTTCAGTGATTAGCATAGAACAGGTACTAAGTATTTGTAAAATGACTAAATGAATAAATTCCTTGATAGCAACTGGTTTTATAAAGAATCTGTGGAATTGCATATTTAAGAAAAAGTAGTATTTTCCAGTGTATCAAGCCTATATAATCTCCATAAATGTTGCATACATACTAGGACATCTTTGATAATGTGAGGAAGTCATTTGAGCAATGCCAATTAACTCTCCTACTGGCAAAAATATACAAAAAAATTAAATTAATAAAGAGTAAAAACAGAAAGAACATGACCATAATTCAATATCAATGTACAAGGCTTATGAGTCAGAGGAAGCAGCATGTGAATTTTTAAGTGGCTATTATACGTCTCTGAAATTAAGAATCTGCTATTTATGTGTCCCGGGGGATAAAACAACTTCTCTGTTAATGATGATTAAAATAGAAAGCATATTTTATCTCATTAAAATTTATCTAACAGTCATTCAGCCCCTAATATTTTTCAAGGACCGTAAAGTGGTGACCAAAACCCAGTCCTTGTAATCAGCATCTAGCTAAGGTCGGTGACACCTCCAGACCTGGTCACCAGGGGCTCCTTTCCTGTGTCCCAACCCTTAGAAGGTTCACAAGTTTTGAAATGTAAGGACTTAAAGGGATGGTCTTGTGAGAAAGTAACGGAACCATTTAGCCACCTATTGAACCAACAGAAAATAACAGAAAGCAGAAAGTGTATCCCCAGGATGGGGAGGACTGAGTGAGGAAAATGAAGACAAGTGGGGAGGTCTGAAGAGTGGCCAGAGAGAGGATGACCCTGTCTTTTACATCCAACCACCCCAAATTCCCCAATGCAGGTATCTAAGCCAGCCATCTCCCAAGAGCATCCTGTTTCTGCCCTCCCCTCAGCCCAGGTGGGGGTTGTTTGGGAAGCATTTAGAATTGCCTGGAAAACCGGTTTAAAAAGGGAATTTGTAAGGATGGAAAAAGACATGGTCCCTAGCCCTGCATCCTGGTTGAGGCAGTTTTCATCCTAGGCACAGAATACCTTTATCCTACTCTGCCTCAGCCAATCATGGGTGCCCCTGAGGTTCACAGGCTGCAGGGCTAGAGGGAGATGAGAGGTAGTAAAAGTCGCACTTTTAGCTTTAGCATGAGCAGGGTGAAGGTGATGCTGGCTGAGCCAAATGCAAGGCCCTAGGCTGAACATAGTCTGGGCATGAGAGAAAATTTCAAACTTTAATTGTTCCAAATATAAATATATGGATCTCTTTCTTTGCACTCATAGACATTCAATGGGCCTACTAATGTAGCTGGAAAAGAAATGATTTTAATAAAATATAATCAAATGAAACTGCATAAAAAGACTGCACAAGGTGTAGATTACATCAACAGTGATGGTGAATCATAGCTGCCCCTCTTAATAGGGCTTTAACTTTGGAATGCACATTGCCTTTCTGAATGTACATTTCTTTCACTGTATGGTGGTGGAAACAATATCCGCTTCACACAGTGTGAGCCTGAGTATTAATGCTATCACAAGGCTCATACCATGTATTAGTCCATTTTACCACTGCTGATAAAGACATACCCAAGACGGGACAATTAACAAAAGAAAGAGGGTTACTGGACTTACAGTTCTACATGGCTGGGGAGGCTTCAAAATCATGGCAGAAGACAAGGAGAAGCAAGTCACATCTTACGTGGATGGCAGCAGGTAAAGAGGGCTTGTGGAGAGAAATGCCTCTTTTTAAAACCATCAGATATTTTGAGACCCATTCACTGCCACAAGAACAGCACAGGAAAGATCTGCCCCACGATTCAGTCATCTCCCACCAGCTCCCTCCTATAACATGTGGGAATTATGGGAGCTACAAGATGAGATTTGCATGGGGACACAGAACCAAACCACATCATACCACTAGCCCAGATACTGTGCTTGGTGCATATAATATGACTATAGCCACTAGTGCCATTTCCCCTAATGTTGGTGCTATGGGAAGTGATGGGGGAAGAGATTCATTCTTTTCTGGGGTCTGAAGTCATTGACATCTTCAAAGAAAAGAGATCACTTAATGTCATCTTAAAAATCAAGCATTAGAGGAGAAATAAAATGAACAAAACCATGAAGTATGCAAAATGCATGTGATTAAACTTAGGATTGACTGTGGGGCTACTGGTGGAAGTTAAAAGAATCATTGGTGTGTGAAACAAGATTTTTGTAACAGATATTAAGATAATACTACCTGGGCAACTAGATATTATTAAAACTTGTAAAATAATATTAATAATCTAATTGAGAAATTGTTTTAGAAAGATAATTTCCACCTCAGGTATAATTGTCTACAATCAATCACTTTCCTAATGTGATTGGAAACCATCACAGCACCTATATCAGAGTCCTTCAAAGGTGCCTTCCCAAGAGAAAAAATAATGATGCCAATGGGTTGAAGTGGGAATGAAACAATTGTGTCCAGGTAAAACCTAAGAGTTATTTGTAGGATATGCAGTTGAGTGTGATATTTACATTTTTTTCATTTGTTTTACAATTATGTTCACAGTTAATTTCAATATAATTTGTGCTTTAGATCTGGTATCAGTAAGTTTTATAGACTATTTACAACATAAAAATATTAGAAACTCAAAAAAATGTTATCTTATTGTGACTGCAATAGATATGTAAACAGCAAAATATCTAAAAATTGCCAAGAACACCATGTGTGCTTGGGTTCCTAGAGAATTTCATTTGGACTGGGTTTGTGAGTGTTTTAAACACTAGATTTTAATAGCTGCAGGTCTGTTGCCTTTTGCTCCTCTGGTGGAAGTAAGCTGCTTCATATTTTATTTGCTCTTCCTTTTCAGATTCCATTTTACTTAGCTTAAGCACTAGTTTCCGAGTAAAGAAAGAAAGTAGGAAAGAGAAGGTGAGGGAAGAAAGAATACTTAGAACTTCAGGGCTTACGTTTTATATCCCACTGGTTTTTAATAGTTTATTATGTGTCATGTAAGACCCTTGCCTGTTTTCTAAGCACTGGGTACCAAACAGCAGATATGAATAACATAATCCAAGTCATTTTTATCACAACTTTATTGCCCCTGTGTGGCACTTTTCTGAGCATTTTATTGCTTTTCCACTTTTGTTCAAGCTAATAAAAGAGTCTGATACTTCTTTCCTATCTAAACAGCTCAGCAGCAACTGGAAGGATAATAAAAAAGATGATTTATCATGCATTTGGATAATTTCTTGAAGCAGGTTTAGAATTGTCTCATAAGTCTCAAGCTAATGTGAAATAACATAATTCATAAAATCTTAACACTGGAGTGGAATTGAAATAGAAGTCTAGTACAAAAGTACGTTGTTAGCTCCAGGTGGAATGAGGCCTAAGTCATTCTAATGAAAATTATTTTCTATCTTTTGCAAATCAAAATGAAAGGAAAATATTTTGTGTATGATGTTTTAACAAATATTTTAAAAAGTTTTGCCAATATGTGAACAGATATTAGAAAGACCAGAAAATGTACTATCCAATCTAGGACATAATTATTCTGGGACAATGTGATAAATCATGACAAATCCTAACAAAACAATGCTTGCCATTTTAACTGATATGCATTTCCAAAAATGTAACTATAGTACTCTTTTCCTCTCTTGTGCCCTTATAGTTCCTTCGGCCCATATGATTTTCCTACTTAAAATTCTTTAGTGGCATCTTATGGCAATTGGAATTTATATCTAATATCAACCATGTCTATTAAATCTGCGTGATCCATTTTGTTTGTACTTTTCCTTACCTTGACTGTTGTCACTAAGACTGTTCTAGCTATTGTGGCCTTTTTCTGTTTCTTGAATTAGCCAAGCTGATACTTGCCACAGTTCTTCATATTGTTTCACTGTGAATTGCAGTTCTCCTAGGACTTTGCATGGCCCCTTCCTTTTTCTCATTGAAGTTTTAGCTCAACTATGAGGACTCTCTGACCACCCAGAAGCCTTCCTGCCCCTCAGCTCTCAAGCTCTTTTTATCCTATCACTTTGTTTAGTTTTTTTGGGTCACACTTAACACTAAGTGAACTTTTCACATTCATTTACTTGGATTAAAATATCCACTAAATTAGGGTCATTGTCTACATGGTCTGCTACTGAATCACAGGCACTCCTAATCTGACCCACCATGTCACAGTTACTTGCCAAAGAACTGGTGCATACATGAGTGGCTGGGTGGGTAATATACTGCTTTGCTCAGCAGGGTCTATAAAATCCTCTACATAAACTTGAACTAAAATGAGGTATGGAAAAATGAAGACCATATTCAAATGTGGCAACCAATTTAATTTGTAAGCTCTAAAATACTAGAGTCAAAAGAAATTTTAACATGAGTGCATTCTATAAGCTAGTATTTTCTTTCATTCATTCATTTACTTATACATACAGACAATGGTATTTAATAAAAGTATACCAAAATGTTGTATAAGAGGAGAAAAAAACCATAGCTTCGAATTTTTTCATACTCTATGAAGTGTATTCCCTAGTATGATAGCAGATAAAAAGATTTATAGATAAACATAAAATTAAAACTTTATAAATGAGACAAAAAAGAACTACATGAAACTACGAGACTATATAACATAGGGAATCGATCTATACATGAGATATCTTTAGACATATTACTAAAGACTTATTTTTGTTTTAATTAAATATTGAGTAGATTCACACTGATATTTGTAACATATGAAGAGAATGTGAGGTATGACAGTAATAAATATGTATATGCTCACTATTTAGTTTCTGAAATAGAGTTTGACATTATCTCTAAGTCTCCTATGCTGCTTCCTAAAACCAATAAATTTTCTTTTCCCTTGATGAGACCCCTATCATAAATTTGATGTTTACAAATTTATTGTCTTAGTTTATAATTTTGCAACATATATTTTTTAACCTGAATGTTTATGTTGTTTAAGTTCATTCATCACATCAAAATAGAAACTATTCTAAGACTTCTGGGAGATTTGATTTTTTCCTTAATATTATGTTCCTAAGAATCATCTATATTGCTTCTTATAACTGTACTTCATTTATTCTGTGCTGATTGGTATTTCATTGTAGAAATTTGTCACCAATTAATTTATACATTCTACTCTTAATGAGCATTTCAATTATTTCCAGTTTGGAACTATTATTCATAGAGGCAGCTACAAACATTCTTGTATATGAAGTGTAAACATTTCCCTAGGTATGTAACCAGGTAGGGCTTGCAGAGTGATAGTATATGCTCATCTACATATTTGCAAAACAAAGCAAAATAGTTTTGTTAGGAGTTTGTTATTCTTATTCCTATCAAGATTGCATAGTTGTGTGTGTGTGTGTGTGTGTGTGTGTGTGTGTGTGTGTGTGTGTGTTTACATGTTTGGAATGCTTGATGATGACAGATTAAAAAAAACAAAAATCAAAAGAAGTTCTTTGTTAGAAACACCATATGGTTTTAATTTGCATTTTCTTAAGAGTTGCTCTTCTCAGGTCTGGGTCACTACAGACTCTGTCATTTTGCAGTTGCTATCTCAGTTAATGTAGCAGCATTCAACATAGCTGATTTTTACCCTTTTTGACACACTTGCTTCGCAAGACACCAAATCACCTGGCTTTCCTCCTACCTTTCTGGTTATTCACATTGAGACTCCTTTGCTATTTTACATCGCATGTGTCAGCCTTTAAATTCTGTGTAACTCTAATCTCAACTACTGACCTCTTTACTTTTCTATCCACACTTACTCCCTAGGTATTCCATTTAATCTCATGGCTTTAAAGATCACCTACAACCTACATTTGTATCTCAAGTACACATGTCCTCCTAAACTTCAGGCCCATATGTCCAATAATCATCTACAATAGTTGATATGTCTACACAGATGTCTAACAGGCATCTTCAATTTAACAAACTTGAGCTCACCATATTCCTATTCCTTTCCAGAAACTGCTCTACTCTCTATTGTCCATGTCTTATTAATGGCAATTCAATTATGCTAAGAACTTTGTAGCCACCTTTAACTCCTTTCCCTTAAAAGCCCTATTTACTCCATCAGCAACTGCTGTCAGCTCTGCCTTAAAGATGGATCCAGAATTCTAACACCCCCCACTAACCCAACAAGCGCCACTCTTATCCCAGCTCCATGTTTCCTCTCTTCATTTTTAAAAATAAACTCCCAACTTCTGCTCTTGCCTCTCAAGAGTATTCATGACACCTCGGTCACAGTGAGTTAGTTAAAAGATAAGTCTTAGCACGTCACTCCTCTTCTCAAAATCCTCTAGCGTCTTCCTGTCTCAGAGTAAAAGGTAAATTCTACACCACAGCTCACTAGAATGCGTATGTTCTGCACCTCATTGTCTACCTGATCTGATTTTACTTTTCCTTCTACCTAGCCACAGTAGCTTCCTTTCTGTTGGTGGAAAAATCAGACACATTCTCTCTTCAGGGTCTTCGTACATGAACTTTCCTCCAAGTAAGATGCTCTTCACCAATGTCCACAAGACAATGCTCCTTGTTTCCTTTGGGTCTTTACTCAAAAGCCACTTTCTCAGTGAAACATTTCCCTAATCTCCATTGACATTTGCCATTGCTCCTCTTTGATTCTGGCAATAAGCGCTAACAGGAAAAATAAAACAGAATCAAAGAGGAGCAATCAAAAATGCCAATGGAGATTGGGGAAACGCCTCACTGAGAAAGTGGCTCTCGAGTAAAGACCCAAGAGCGCTGTCTTACGGATACTGATAAAGAGCATCCGAGTTTGAGGAAAGTTCCTGATAGCTACTTACCACCAGATAATACATTATATACCTTACTTATCCCTCTTTTTGTCTCTCACTACTAGAATGTAAGCTCCATGGGAAGACGGGTTTTCTCATTCTTGTTCAGCATTTTATTTCCATTACTTAGAAGAGGGCCTGAAATACAGAAGATTCCTGATTAAATTTCTGGAATATATTAATGAAATTAAAACCTCTTTTTAATTCTTTACTGTGTGTTGTCATGCTCTGCTTCAATTGAAAGTCAAGTCTCTTAAGTGAGTTGTATCCACAGGCACACTTTCTATTTGCCCATCTCCATTTTATTCTGCAATCTGGCTTCTGTTCACACCGCTCACCTAAAGACTTTTGGTCAAGGTCACCAATGAGCTACATACAAACAATCCCCATTCTAGAGTTGCAGCCCTTATGATATTGATAATTTTAGACTATTTCACACAGTTTACCACTTCTAACACTTTCCTTGGCTTCTGTGACACTACATTTTCCATGCTTCCAATCAACAATTCTGGCCTACATTTCTTAGTTTCCTTTGCCAGTTTATTTCTCATCTGATGTTTCAATTTTCAGGTTTCTCAAGCCTCTGTCTTTCATGATTTTCTTTTTATGAACCCTCTGCATGTTATTTATCACACATTTCGATTGCATTAAATTCCATCGATATGATAAAATGTACACTTGCATCTGTAGGCAATGAACTCCTCAGGAATGGCAAGGGTAAAATGTCCCTAGGGTCTCCTGGTTTTTACAGCACCATATTTATTTCATCTTCTCATGGTAGTTGCCATTATTCTGTGATATCACAGGTGATTGAAAGATATGTTGACTTGGTTGGAGGCACCAAATTTCCCAGAGAAAAAAATTAAGTTATGATATTTTCCCAGTTGCACTTTTTAGTCTTACAGAGAGTAACAAGAAATTCTGTGTGTTCAATCAAAAGACATTATGACAAATGTCAAATGGGAACATGAATAGACATCTGAAAAGATGTCTCTGAGTTTTGACCCTGGAAGACTATTTGAAACAAGGTATTGTATGTGCTCGTTTTGCATCATGGATGTCGTTTTAAAAGAGCATACATTTATTCAGAGATGGTCTCCCATTTTTTTCACTAACTCATTATTATGTGATGGATAACTACAAACTGTATTTTTTCATTTCCTTAATATTCTAAGGGGCATTACATTATTTAACCATCAGATAGATTCAACTTATATTCTATTTACTTCCATCCCTTAGAGAAATATATCATGCATTTTTATTAAGCTATTTATTTTACCAAGACATAATGAATTTGGCAAAATTGATGTCTTTAGAAGTTTGGAAAATTAAAAAGAGGAAAGAGGATTCCAAAAATCTCTAGAGAAACTAGTAAATAATTGTCTTTCTCTTAGGTAATTTTCCATGGGGATTCCTTTATGTTTTATTGTTTTTTTTTTTTATCTTGCCATGGAACCACAAAAAAAAAAAAATTAAAAAAAAAAAACAAAATTAGTATGTTTATTTTTGGATATGAAATCAGTATGACATTCCTATTAAAATTTAATTTTCCCAGATAGGTACATTAGAAATCTAGACACTTCCCTTCCTTCTTGCCTTATATATGCGATTTCATCTACGTTGACTGAAGCAGAGCATAATCTAAACAAAAGTTCAAGTATTTCTCTACTTCAAGACAAAAACAGAAAAACTGTAATTTCCTGAGTAGATAACGTGGTTTATGTGAACTATAAAGTGATACTGTGGTATTATGTCAATTGTCAGCACAGTTAGCTTAGACACTTTGGAAACCTAATTCTAATGGAAGGTGGGCCAATGGAAAGTAGCCAATATAGAAACGTTGCTTTATCATGATCATTACAGAACCCAGTTGATGTTAATACACAGTGTATTGTTAGAATTGACATAATCTCAGCTACAGGAACACAGATGGATGGGGTATAGAAAAAGAGAGAACCAGGCAAGAAAAGGCATAAAGAAATTAGTCCTTGTCAGTGCAGTCATTCATCTTGGGCTCAATGGTCCACAGGGGTCTTGGTCTTCTGCATTTAAGCCAAACTGGTGTGGTATTATAAATGGATTTTGCTGCCTAACTAAGGGAGACAAAATACTCTTCATTTGGCCTCATGCTCTCAGACAGACAGGTATTAGAAATATCTCCAATGATCTTGGCCTGCCTCCTCCAAAAGATGCATAAAATAGGAAACAAACTATCAGCCAAAGCTGTATTTGGTGGTGGCGAGGAACAGGGAAGCTGGAGAATAAAGTGTGCCTGACAGCAAATGCTACTTATAATGTTCCAATTCAAAACTGAGCCTTGGGTCAGTGGAGCAAGACGATCTGTATGCATTTTCTTGCCTGGTCCTCTCTTTTTCTTTGTCCTATCCATCCATGTTTCTGTGACTCAGATTGTGTAAATCAGAATAATATACTGTAGACTAACAGACACTGGGTTCTGCAATGATCATGATAAAGCACCATTTCTATGTTGGCCACTTTCCAGTGGTCCATCTTCCATTAGAACTAAACCTGAGAGTTCACATCATGCTATGGCTTGTAGAAGGATAAAGAGCTGACGTTTTCCTCCTTCAAACATGCTGACCTGAAGTACCCCAACCTCTAACAAAAGTGGACATGAAACTTTTCTGGGAAAGAACATGCCCAATATAGCAACTCAAGAGCACATAGATGGAGAATAAGCAAATATGAGTTCACAAGTATCACAAAAATACAGGGAAGCAAGTCACAAGACTGAACATCAGCACAAACAATGAACTGCTGAGTAAGCTCACAAAGAAATTTTGGGGAAGAAACAGAGACTGGAGAATTAGAATTATTCAATATAGAATAATTATGCATAACATGATTAAATAAATGTGAGGTGGCATTTAGAGATTATCAAGAAAGAACAGACAAGGGGCTGGGCACAGTGGCTCAAGCCTGTAATAATAGCACTTTGGGAGGCCGAGGTCTCAAGGTCAGCAGTTTGAGACCAGCCTCACCAACATGGTGAAGCCCCGTCTCTACTAAACATACAAAATTAGCCAGGCATGGTGGTGCACACCTGTAATCCCAGCTACTCAGGATGCTAAGTCAGGAGAATTGCTTGAACCTGGGAGACAGAGGTTGCAGTGAGCAAGATTGTGCCATTGTACTCCAGCATGGGTGACAGAGCGAGACTCTGTTGCAAAAAAATAAAAAAAAGAAATTCCAAAAATGAAAAGCATAATTGTTGAAGAATTGTGAAAAAGCCTAAATGGGTAGATTAAACAGAAGATGAAACTGAAGAGGGAATTATTGAACATAAAGTTGTATCTGAAGAAATTAAGCAGAATGCAGTATGGGGCAGAGTGAAAAAAATAGGAAACCATGTCATGAGACTGAGAATAAAATGTCTAATATCCATCTTGTTACAAATTCAGAAGAAAGAGGCGATATTTAAACAGAAAATGATGGTTCAAAACCACTGAAATTTCTCTTTATATTTGGAATATATTTCTTTTTTTATTTTGGAATCTAAAATATGAATCCATTGAGTAAAACACAAAAAGGCAATGGAAAATTATTCATCAATTTAAGGATAGCAGTATTTTTGTTTTCTCAAGAAATTACTTGCCCAAAGTATGAAGATTAATATGTAAGTAGTTTTTAAAAATAAGTGAATGTTAGCAAAGAAGATCACTATGAATGTTTTAAATAATATATCTATATTATTTTTAATAGAAATAATTCTATAGGAATTACTATCTAGCATTTCATTTCTGGTACTCTAAAGAAAAGGCATCTATCACAGTAAAACTTTTGAAATGATTTTTTTTTTTTTGTCCGTTAGAGAACACTATTCTTACTCATAAAAAATGTTCTCTATTTTTATAATCTCTTGTTGCGGTATTATACCTTTTTTTCCATATAAAGATACATTTGGTTCAATATCATTTACCAAAGTGTTTGATGCAGTCAGCAGAACTGGGATTTATAAGCACACATGAAGCTCCTCTACATTCTAATACATCTTAAAGCTATTCTCCATTCAAATTCACTTGCATTTGGTTCATTCTTTGTTTCCAACAAAGCAAAACAGAAAGGTATAAACTCACATTATTTCAGCCATGTGCTTTTTCAAAATAAAGATATTTTAGATCCTAGATAATTTAAGTCCTGCTAATGACTTTGATAATTATGCCAAGATTTCAACAGTCTCTTAACCTTTTCTGCAAGGTGACAGTTGCTGCTGATATGACCAAGGTAACATTTATTTAATGTCGCATTATCAAAGTTAGACACAATTCTTTATATACAATTGAGTTAATTGCAGTGAAAATAAGCCTAATCATAAAGAGAAATACAGAGGAAATATATTTTTAAGAAAAAAAATCTGTACTTAAGCTTTAATTCTTTATCATAGGCACTCAAAAGCATCTACCAAACTAATAAGGGAAAAGTAATTAATAACACTTAATATACATTACTTAGAGCAAATTATAATTAGTTTTCTTTAGATATCTGAAAGATAACTGTATCATTATAGTTCTGACCTGCAAACTAAACCAGCAAAAAAGCCAAAAATTACTAAATGCTTATTATTTAGTATGTACCAGGAAATATTATAAACATATTAAATATATGAATTCTTTTGTATCTTACAAACCCATGAAGAAAAATTACCATTATATGCACTTTAAAAAAAGAAAATTGTGATGCACTGAAGTGAAACATTTGGTTCCATTAGTAATTTTTATTTGTATTCCTAACAACTCTAAAAGGTCACTTATTATTCTTTCATAGTTTTGACTCACATGCTTACCCATTTTTATAACTCCGAGAAAGATATTTATGTGTTCTAATTATAAATTTCTTCATCATAATTCTCTCACCCTTTATATTTTTTTGTAAGGGAGAGTAATACATGAGCTGATGCTGATAGTGCCTTAGTTCAGTGCCTTCCACCCAAAAACGTAACTGCTCCACTGGTGTCTGTGATGTTGATGATAATGAGGATGGTGACGGCAAAAATTAGGATAATACAGAAATGTTTTTTAAACCCTAAGTAAGGTTCTATTTTTTTTTCCAAGGCCTGTTCTCACTCTGTCATTCAGGCCAGAGTGCAGTGGTGTGATACAGCTTGAATTCCTGGGCTAAAGCAATTCTCCTGCCTCAGCCTCCCAAGTAGCTGGGACTACAGGCATGCATCACCATGGCCAGCTAATTTTTAATTTTTTTTTAGAAATAGGATCTTGCTATGTTGCCCAGGTAGTTCTCAAACTCCTGGTCTCGAGCAATCCTCATGCCTTGGCTTCCCAGAGCACTGGGATTACAGGCATGAGCCTCAATGCATGACCACAGTTCTAATAATTTTTAAGCTTCAGGCAGATTCTCTACAAATGAATTCCTGGAATTCTATTAGCAGTAAGTCACCTTTTTATTCCCTCGAGTACAGATTATGTGCTAATGTGTGCAGGATGGATGAGTAAAGGATACATAAACAGCTGCTATACTCCAGGTAAAATGAAATTACTTTAGACAGAGTAGCCAAAAGAAGCCCCAGAAGGCTACAAGGCAAAACACATTACCAGCTTTCATAAGAACCCAAATTTAACAGATACAAAGAAGCTGTGGCTGAACAGTAGCAGGAAGAACACAACACCACCCATAACCACTAAGGAACTCCATGGTTCACTGTAGGTAAATCTTGAAGAGGAAGAGAAGGGTGACTGTTGGGATGAGTTTAGAGGCAAAGTAAAATCAGTCGTCATTTGTATGCAACTGGACACAACTGTCTGTCATCTTCTTGGGCCTTTTAAATTCTCCCTGCACATACTGATAGCAACATTACCTATAAGATGCTATCTGAAAATGAAGGACAATGGTATGTATATCAGTCCTTCTACATTTATGCCATCGTTTAGGACTTTCTTCAAAAATTATTAAACTCACCAATATTCTTCAAGTGCCTAAAAGATAAGGGAAGTCACCGTAGCCTATATGACACTGGAAAGATAAGACTATCCTTGACTATATAACAGAGTGTAATGACAGACAAGAGACTTAACTGTTTAAGGAAGACTATAAATTACACTTGCAACTATAATAAGATTGTAGCCACATTTATCCCACAGTAAAAGATGACATCTCACTTTGTCCAAAGTTTTTGTTGTGCTTGTAAACAGTTGTTAAAATCAACTTATTTCTATGCAAATGTACAACTGCAATCTGACAGGGACTGTTTCTCCTTGAACTGGGAAATAACATCCTTGCTAAATTTAAGGTCCCACAAGGAGAGAAGACTAAAATGCAAATGATTATGACTGAGGAGGGGTGATAGAATCTGCTTTAATTTTCAGAGCATCAAAGGAAAAATTATGTCCAGCTACAGAAGAATCCCTAAATTATGCTGATAGTTGAGTCACCAGGGGTAATACACATATATCCAATGTCATCTATTTGTTGTGTGACAAATTTTATGAGAGGAGAAAACAAAATTAAATGATGTGGGTAATGTGACAATAATGCCTATTCATTTTTTATGAGTTTCTTCCCTCAGTGGGAAATGTCTTCATTTATATGACAAAGAAGGTCCCTATTTTCCTCTGACTGGAGGGTCTGGCCAATTCTCTGCTCAAGTGCTTTTAACTCCTGATTAATTGACAATTGGACAAAATCATACTTTCATTTGCACTCTAGGCTCTCTAGATCAATTTAAGATGAATTGTCTTCAAAATAAATAGAACATTAGTTGAAAGTAACACAAAAAAGTGCTTTATGTTATATAAAAGCTCTTTTTCTCTGTAAATGTAATCCGTATTAACAATAAAAAGGAAACATAAGGATTTTAACAATTTGTCTTGCAATGATCTACTCAAAATTCCACGGAAAGCCAGATGAAAAAGATGTCTGTGGTTTCATGCTCTGGGAGTCACTGGCATCTTTGATGATGACACTTGCCAGCAGCTCATCATCTGTGCTGAGGAAGTGGTGACCTCCCAGCAAGCCAAAAGAATTTGTTGCCTTTCTGTTTTTTTGGTTTCCCACCCTCTGGTCATGCATCTTTCACCAAAACGGACATAGCAACAAATTTTCACATTTTATAAAAGTCTCAGACTAACACAATTAGAAATAAATATCCTAAGATTTTCTTGATTGCCAAAGATTGCTTTAAAAGTATTGAATACACTTGAATGAAATACACATGATTAAAGCATTTTTTTAAATTAGGAAGTAGTTATGTATTAACAATTCATTAGTTCATCCAGATATAATTCTGAAGTTATATTTTATTTATTTTACAAAAATTGCAGGGTCAAATGATGACGATCTTCTGATTTGAGGTATGTATGAAACCATGAGTAAATAAATTTCTATAATTTAAATATTCATTTTTAAGAAAAATATAATTAGATAATCACAATAGCTCTCTCCAGTTCTACAAAAACCAGCTCTGTGCTATTGTTCTATTTTGTTAAAAAATAAAGCTAAATACATTACAAACTGATGAGTTACAAACGATAAGCCTAATGATTCTATTAATGATAGTAAGTTGATTAAACAATTTAAAAAGTAATGCTAAACTTGAAAGAAATATTTTGAAAAAAATATGGAAAGATAAAACTTCTTCAACTAGAGACTGAATTATTAGATGTATCCCTTGAGCTTAAATGATATTAAATATTCCCAAGATGCCAATACTTGTAATTTTTTTTAAAAATCAGATTCAAAATGAGACATTTTGTGTTTTGTTTTCAATTAAACCTTTATGACATTATCATAGTTATCTAGAATAACTATAAACTATTCAAAAATACTTTTAAAATAGAAATGATAAAATATTTTACTTACTTGATATTATTAGCTCAGAAATAAGTAATACAATGGTTTAGAATAGAAATCTAGAAACTTTCTATTTGAGGAAGAATTTTAATGTGATATGAGACATGTAAAATCACTGGGGAAAAGAATGAATGATTTATAAATAGCACTGTAATAGTTGGCTAACCAGTACCTTAACTAGGTAATACCAAATAAAATATATTTTCTTAAATATTAGATAATTCTGTCAATTTTAATTTGTAATATTTTTATAAATCTAAGCAATTACTTTTAAGAGTTCATCAAATCTTGAATGCTCTAGCCTTTAACCATACATCTTTTTCTAGGTATTTATTTTTTATATAGCTGAAGCTTCAATTTCAAAAATACCTATATGAAGGATTGCTACACAGAAAAGGGAAAAATATCTATTTATAATTCAAATTTAAAACTTATTCTCTGTTTAAACACACTAGCTACATAGAGTTCGCCTATCTTTTTAATTTGTTTAATACTATTTTGTTTTTTCTTACAAAATTTTACTATAGTTAAATCTACATTCAAAAATATATCTTTGAAAAAAATCATGAGTTAATTCCTCAAAATTTTCTTTAAGTGTTTCTGCTAAATGATACTTTTATTTATTTATTTTACTACTATAAGTTCTGGGGTACATGTGCAGAACATGCAGGCTTGTTACTAAGGTATACATGTCATGGTGGTTGCTGCCATGATGATGGGGCTGCCATCACCCTGTTATCTACATGAGGTATTTCTTCTAATGCTATCCCTCCCCTATACCCCCATCCCCTGCTATCCCTCCCCTAGCCCCTCAACCCCTGACAGGCCCGAGTGTGTGATGTTCCCCTCCCTGCATCCACGTGTTCTCATTGTTCAACACCCACCTATGAGTGAGAACATGTGGTATTTGATTTTCTGTTCTTGCATCAGTTTCCTGTGAATGATGGTTTCCAGGTTCATCCATGTCCCTACAAAGGACACGAACTCATCATTTTTTATGGCTGCATAGTATTCCATGGTGTATATGTGCCACATTTTTTCTGTCCAGTCTATCATCGATGGGCATTTGGGTTGGTTCCAAGTCTTTGCCGTTATAAACAGTGCTGCAATGAACATTCGTGTGCATGTGTCCTTATAATAGAACGATTTATAATCATGACTAAAACACCAAAATCATTGGCAACAAAAGCCAAAATAGACAAATGGGACCTAATCAAACTCCACAGCTACTGCACAGCAAAAGAAACAATCATTTGAGTGAATCAGCAACCAACAGAATGGGAAAAAATTTTTGCAATCTACCCATCTGACAAAGGGCTAATATCCAGAATCTACAAAGAACTAAAACAGATATACAAGAAAAAACAAACAACCCCATTCAAAACTGGGCGAAGGATACGAACAGACACTTTACAAAAGAAGACATATATGAGGCCAACGAACATGAAAAAATGCTCATCATCACTGGTCATTAGAGAAATGCAAATCAAAACTACATTGAGATACCATCTCACGCCAGTTAAAATAGCAATCATTAGGAAAATGTCTTTTTACCTAAAGAAACATATTAGCCATTAATAGGAGGTAAAGAACATTTTGTTTTACAGCCTTTCTCTTTATGGCATGGAATTTCTAAATTTGCCAAAAAGTCTTGCCCATACCATGGTTGCCTTATAATAACTTTTGCCCAATAACAAGTGAGCACAGGACACACTTTCAAAATATTTCCTTTATGACATCATATGATGTTTCACACATCAGTACTTTTCTTAAAACCTTAGACTTTTCAATAAAATGTTGAGGTATTTTGTGTTTATATAGATATAAAACAATCAAAAATAGTTTTGCCCATTATGTCTTCTGAAGATCTTCCCTACCAAGGAGGACCCATATCTTCTATAGAGATGATGGTATTGCTATAGAGAAAGAAATAAACTGCCAGGCTCCTGGCATGCTCAGAGAATAATTTTTCTAAAAATAATCAGCTTGGAAGGTAAGACTTGTACACAGGCATCTAAGAACACATGATCTCTTGTCTTTAGGCACTAGTATTCTTTACTACTTTTATAAATACATTTTAAGTACTTTCTTTAAAAGGAGATAAAAACAGATGTTATAAGTACAGTAAGAGAAATCAAAACTAAAAACCCACCAACTTATAATGTTGTAGCCTTTCCTCCTTCTTCCTAACTGAAAGCAATCAACAATATTTAAAAAATAGTTATTTAATTTTCAACAAGAGATAATTTGATCTAAATTTAGAGTGCATAATTTTATTTTTTGCATTAATTTGAAAATATCTAAGAACATTTGTAGTAATTGTTAATGACTTGGTTAATTATAGTTTTATTACCTGTATAACTGGTAGTTAAAGGAGTCTCAACTCTTTATAGATATTTAAAAAGAAGGTTCTATTCTTTCTCAGGTGCTGCCTTTAAATACACAACGTTGAAACTCACTTTGTTGCTGGGTAATAGGTCTCTTAACAGCATACAGTTTCAATTTTGCAATTATTCCATAGTTATATGTTTTTTTAGCTTGAATTCTAGAAATCTCATATCATAAGCTACTATTTTCCCTGTGCAGGCTGGATTTGTGGCTCTATGGGCTTGGAGCAGGAAGCCAGCCACGTTCTCACATTTCTACACCTCTAATATTCTAGGGACATGGTCCAAGGGAACCAGGATGAGGGCTTGACAGAAGGAACATGCTGTGGCCAACACATCCTTGCTCTATTAGAGAGTTGGAGGGGCAATTATACTTAATCCCAGCTGGAGTTGCCAACTCACCTGGAGACAGGTGTGGAGTTGGGAATGAATAGTACTGTTTGTTATCAAAGGTGGTTGACTTAGAGATCCAGAGGTGGAAGCTGTGTGATTTGGTCTTTTGGCCTTTCTATTCCTTTTGATCTAGGAATAAAAAGTTTGTCAGATTTTACTATGTAGTCCACTTATTTTATCTTTAGGATATCTTACAAGATACTAAATTACTCTCTATATAATACATCTCATGAATCCTTTCCATATTCACATGGTAGTTTATTTATCATCTATACATAATATTTTATTCCATGCTGTTTTGTTTTCCTGTTTTCTCTAGCAGAATTGCATTTTTCCAAGTAACACAGAAAACCTTATTAGTGATATGAAGGCAAAAATGAAGATGATATAAACTATACTTAATATTTATCAAGTCCCAAGTGTTGTTAATAGGCACATTGTGTCTACTAGCTCAGTTCTGTCTTGCCAACAGGGACATAGGGGTATTCCCATTGTAAAGATGAAGCTTAATGATCAGAGAAGGTAGGTAATTTGTTCAATGTAGTACAGCTATGTTACTGTGGAACCTGGATGAGATCCAAATCTCTCTGCACCATAGTCTCAATAAGCTACTGCTAGAAACACTAGTCACTGGATAGGAAATTTTTTTGTGCGTTTTTTTTGTTTTTTTTTTTTTTCCCTAGAATAGCAAACAGTGATTAAGTAAGGGTAAAAACATCTCAGAATAATACAATGTGCTCCAGGTCTTTCAGAGAACAGTTAATATATATGTAAATGTTTTATTTTATCCCATGGTAAAGCAAAATAAACAATTCTCTTTTTCAGTCTCTTTATAAAGTTGTTATATAATTACATATACTTGGTTATGTTTATTTCTAGATATTTAAATTTTCTGATTACTCTTGTAAGTAGAACTCATTGAAAGATTATGTAAATGTATGTAAGATAAATATATTTATTATAAAAATAAATATGTACAGACATATATATATAACACCTCTTAGTTTCTTGTAAATCCATGATGTTTTTAATGAGAAATTTATTCTTTTATTTTTACTATATATATATATATTTTTTTTTTTTAATTGCATTTTAGGTTCTGGGGTACATGTAAGAACATGCAGGATTGTTGCATAGATACACACGTGGCAATGTGGTTTGCTGCCTCCATCCCCATCACCTATAACTGGCATTTCTCCCTATATTATCCCTCCTCAACTCCCTACCCCACACTGTCTCTCCCTAGTCCCCTCCAACAGACCTCAGTGTGTGATGTTCCCCTCCCAGAGAAATTTAAAATATCGCTAATACCCTTTGCCATCTTTTAAGAATTTCTCTTGTAAAATATATTTTGAATTTGAACTCTCCTAATGAGATGCCAAAAATTTATTGAAGGGGTAATTACTTCTGAGTATTATATTGTATTAAATATTATAAGATGATTACATACATTTAAATTAGGGAATGATTTATTAACTTAAATTTTTTAAGTTAAGGCGATATTTAATCAAATGTATCTCCCATGATTATAATTAACACTACCAAATACAATAGCAGTCGACATCTATATGCCCAGAATTACAACATTAGCTATCCTATGATGCTCTTCACAATGAAATGTATGACCAGTTTGAAATTTGACACATTGTTTTTACTATTATATCAAACATCATATGAAATCTCAACAAAATATATTCATATACACTTAAATTTCAAGAACTGGTAAAATATTGGAAGAGCAATAAAATTTGATTTTATTGTACTGGAAATGGAAAATAGGTCAATCAACATGTTTGCTTACTTATAAAAAATTACCAATTAATTGCTAGTTATTCTCACCATTTCCTTTCAACATAGCCTTGCTAGGGAAAGGCAGTGAACTTAACTGCCTATTACTGGCTCTGGAAATACAAAACTTAGTCATAGGGTTGCAGCATGATCTGTGTTTTTCCCGAGGCATAAGCTATAACCTGGGAATGCATTTGTCAGTTTTGGAAGCTCTTTTAACTCTTTTAGAAAGCTAGACATTATGAGTGCACAGTTGCAGAATTTGTTAAGCGACAATTACATGCTTGAAAAATCAAGCTCAATTATTAATTTGGAAAATATTTTGAAGCAAGTATATACCTACCCTTTAGTGAAAAGTATTTCAGCATCTTTCAAATTTCTTACATATTTTCTATTAGAGATAGGCTAACATATCTTAGCTAAACTAAGTTATTAAACAACATATAATATAAAATGGATTCTAACACTTGATTTTTATGCAGTTATTTCAGAGGTAGAACAGATTAGAATATTTTAAGTGTACTTTATATTAAACTTCGGTTATTTTTATATGGATGGAAGACTCTTGGCAGATTTAAATGCATTTTCTAACATAGTGCTTCTAAGAAAAATGAGAATAGCACTTGATTAGTTGAATGTTCACCCTAATGATGAAGTGTATTAATAATTTTATAATATTGAGAACACTTCAAATTTTTCATGGTGACCAGAGATCCTACCCTTTGAAATAATTTAGGTATCTGGGCCACAATATGTTGCCTCCACTTCACAATGGTTCAGAGAGAAAGCAAGGAATTTGATGGAATACGTAATCTTATGAATATGTGTCCCCATTTTACTTTCACAAAGAATTTCTAGCCTCTAGAGAATCACAAAGCAGAAATCATTGAAAATTATTTGCACAACTTGATATGTTCAGTTGTTCTCCTGCTTTATCTTCTTGATATACTTAAATCATTTACAGTTAAATCATTTTTAATAGTTTCAATTGAATTTTTAAAAAATAAAACACTTGTGCTTTTGACAAGTGATTGAAAACTATTCCAATTGCAAAAAGTAATTGCACTGGTTGGTCTAACCAAAAGTTATAATGTGTTAAATTGGGTTTTGACATAGTTCAATTGTACTTGTAAAAGGGATATTATAAATGCAACTATTAATATTTGATATTCACATTGTAAACAGATGAAACTGGCTTTTGTAAATAAAATAATTTTTTGTATTGGATTTACCCAGAAAATATGGAATCCAATGCATCCCTTCTCTCTTAGTTCTCTTTCTCTCCCTTTCACAGCTTTCAGACATCTTCACTATCTCGTTATTTACTGCAAAGGCCTTTTACAAGTGTAAATAAACAACCACATTGGTTATTAGAATTTAGTGACTACTGTTTTTCCATATTCATATCCTCTTCACAATCTATTGATTATGAGACAAACATTATATTCCCTTCCTTCTTCAAGGATTGGTTAGCCTGCTATCAATTAGTATACTCTTAGAAGTCAAATCTTCTGACTTCAAGATTATTTCCTGTGCTATAAATTTCATCCATCTATTTTGGCACCCAAAGACAAGTATATTATTCATCCTTAAGTTGTCTCAACTTAAACGTTTACATTGGTTGGAAGAAGGGCCAGGGTATTAACAAAAAACAAAAACAAAAATACCCAGGAATTAAAATGAATCCGTTAGTGTATCAACATGTTATTATATTAAACATTTATTGAAAAATAATTGAATGTCATAAGAAATAAAATAAAAAGCTAAGAGTAAAAGCATTACTAGTGGAGAAATAGGTCTTTCTTTCTCTCTCACTTTCTCTCTCTTCTGTCTCTCTGTATGTATGATGTAACTACTTGATCTGCTTGATTAGTCTATTAAAGCATAATTTACATAAAATTATCACTGACATCATCTACCCAAGATTTACAAGATATAAAACTGCCATTATTACTTATTTTTTGAACCATCATTGTTTAGAAGAAATCAAAGGAAGTGTTGGAGTGGGAAATACACAAAGTCTTTAGTCTACGAAAGAAGCTTCTCCAAATTTCATCTTTTCTTTCACAGTTGTTGTCATAAATAATTTGCCCTACTAGTTCCAAACAACATTAAACTGAGAGAAATTGCTTTCAATGAATGAGGTAAGAAATTGCCTTAATTTTCCAAGATTACACTGTTTTTTCACTGCTAAATTAGACTGAAGCTTTTGAGGAACCCAAACTTCACATTTCCCCGACATAATATCTGATCAGCCACTATGATATTCTTAGGCTTTTCAGAAGAATGTGACTTCATGCAAGAAATCGCTTGTCAAATCTTTTCTTTGAAAATGTAAGAGTTTAGGTTTTCAAAACCATGTTTCCATTTTTTCCTGTTTATTAAAACCAAGGAAATCAGAAAGATGTTTTAAATGGCAAGAAAATATTACCTTGCTGCTGAAGGATTCATGATAAACGGCTTTCAAGTGATTAAATAACATCCTCTGAAACTTGAGGAAGGAAGTTATAAATCGATACAAATACATATCCTATGTGTAGTCATAACATATAGTGGTGGAGGGAGTGTGAATAAGATAATACTTCACAATATTAGTGTGTGGACTAAGGAGGTGATGAGCACATTTTTTAAAAACGAAGAAGGCAATGGAACTTGATGAGACTATGCATAACATTGATTTTTCAATGAATATTATTAAGATAATCCACCTAAAATTTCAAAGAATAGCAAACTCATATCTAATTCTGATATATTAAAACATTTGTAAAGATTTGAATATTTTGCCATAAAAAGTAAAATCACAGAAATGTAATACTACATATAAGGGTAGATATACATATAGATAGATAAAACATATACATTATATATACACACACATACATATAATGATCACCCAATGTAGAAATAATGATGGAAAAATAAATTTAACAATACAAAAATTTAAAACAACATATAGTTTCAGACTTTTTAAACAGTATAAAAGCGCTTCATATACTGTATACAACATTCTACAAATGAATGTAGAAAAGTGCCTGGAAGTTTATGAACAAAATTATTAAAACTGATTATTCAGAGCAGGAGCATTATAAACTTTCTCTATTAAAAAGCAATTTTTAAATAAAATTACATTGACATAAATCTAATTATATTATTAATGGATTTAATTAAACACACAAATAGTACTCATAAGCCTCGATATGAAGGCGAACAGAGAAGCAATTTGTTATATATATCTTGCCTTCAAGAATTTGATAAACAGAGGTGCAAACAGGGTTGACTGTTAAGCATTTCTCTAAGTGTAAACAATCTGAAAGTCCCTTTTGCTAAAGTTTTATTCGTATTAATGTAAGTGTGATTAAAATATAGTTACGCATTATTTAACAATGGGGACACATTCTGAGAAATCCATTGTTAGGCAATTCTGTCATTGTGTGAACATCCTAGCATATATTCACACAAACTTAGATGGGACAGCCTACTATACCCCTAGGCCATATGGTGTAGCCTAGTGTTCCTAGGCTACAAATCTGAGTAGTATGTTACTGTCCTGATACTGTAGGCAATTTAAATCCAATGGTATTTGTGTATCTAAACACATTAAAACATAGTAAAGATACAGTAAAAATATGATATGATAATTTTATGGGGCCAACATCATATATACAGTTAACCATTGATCAAAATGTCATTATACAATGCATGACTATAAAACTTAAAGAGCATTACAGTTTCTCTCAGGTTTTAAGTCTGAATGTAGACCTAAGGTTATTAATATGCAGAGAAATGCTCATTCATGGCATTGCTCATGCTTTTTGCAAGAAAAAAAAAGCCAACAATAGTTTTTTATGAAGAGTGAGTCTTGGTTAGGAGTAAAAGCTCTTTTCATAAGGAGAAAAAAATAAACCAACCTTGAACTATTTTTGAATCACATTTTTCCTTTCAAAACCAAAAGAGAAAATTATTATTTCATCCTACTAAAGATGATGTATAGAATATGTTAAAATACTTTCCAGTCTTTCAAAACATATACATTTTTGAAAGCAAGAATAGGTGCTGAATATATTTTTATTTAGTTTTGTTCACTTACAATATATTTTCAATTCAATCAATTCATTATTATTTTCATTTTATGAATTAATAAATCAGCCCATTATAATTTATTTAGTCCATTTCCATCTGTTGGACTTTGGCATCCCACTGATTCTTATTTAACATCACCGTTATAATGAAAATCTTTGCACACAGTTTCACTGGAAAAACTCCAAAAAGTGGAATTATTGGCTCAAGGAGAACATAATATGGAGGGTTTTCATGCTAGTAACTTTCAGCATTTTTTAAAAAACGGAAATGAGAAAAAATCATTGTGGATTGGAATAGATTCTTTACATTTAGATCAAAAACAAGATACTCTCAGCTTGTTTTTACTCCAAAAATTACAAGATTGAGAAGCTGAATAATGATCAGTGTTGCAAAGGACAAGAAAGTGGTCATTTGCTTGCTTCAATGCAAGCAAAGAAGCAATTCTAGTCAGGGAAGTAAATTACAGAGCCAGATCATAAAAGAACAAACTTAATGGAAAAACACAAAAGAAACTATCATATGTGATAAAGACAGACAGTAGTTATGCAAAGGTATTTGTACCCGATATGGGTAACAGATAAAGTCCAGAAAGATGAAAAATGATCAAGATGTATGGAGTTCAACTGAAAGAAAATTAACCTAGAATTAAAAATTAATTTTTAAAATTCTAGACCTATAATTATTCATTATATCAAACTTTTAATTATTGTTAGTTTTCGGACATGCAGAACTGCTTTAAACATAGATTGCATTTACATAATTTTACTGCATTTATGAGACTAAGACAAAGAATAAATCATTGACTACCACGAAGTTTTTTTCTATTTGCAAAATTTTGTATATTTCTTGAAACTTTAAAGCTATTTTAAGTCCTGACTATAAAAGAAAACTCTTTTTTGGGAACTTTTAATTAGTTTTAAGTGCAAAATGTGTGCTCCTTGGTAAAGAAGGCTTGAATTATCTTCCTTTTAGTCACAAATCCTTTATCTAATATGTTGCTGTTGTCCAGGACTCATTAATTCTATTGTTCTCTTTGTTGTTAGCACTCATTTCTTTGCTCATGTGAAATCAGAACGGGTTAGAAAGGTTGAAAACTTTTTTAAAAAATGTGTTTCTTGAAAATGAACAGCGTATAAGATAAAGCTGAACACCTGAGCATTTGATGTATTACATCTCAGTAGTATCTGACAACCCTTACTCCCTGGCGATGCAATTTTTTTAAAATAATTTAGTCTCAGTCTATTAAAAGACAATTACAGATAATGCACACAGGCAAGTGGTGAAGGATGCCCAGAACAGCGTATGTGGAGAGGTTATCAAAACACCATTCACCAAAAGGATTTTTGCATTGATTTTTTAAAAAAATTATTTCAAAAACAGAGAGTTATATAGTTTTAAAAGACTAAATATAACAGAAAGGATTTCCACTCTTGTTACTTTGTATAACACATTTTTTAAAAACCATAAGGTAAAAGTTTAAATAGCTATTATTTCCCTTGTTCAGTGCAACTAAATTCTTATTTTTTTCTTATCGTGTGTTTTTAAAAAAAACTAATGTATTTGAAAACACTGATGTAATTTTATGGTTGTCCTGCTGATTCTTCACTTTGGATCACCTTATAAATAAGATATGATGCAATGTAAAGGTAAGGGCCAGAATCCTAACAACTGCCATCACTGACTGTTTAGACTGTTTTGTCATGACATTCTAAGACAAAATAAAGAAGCCTCTTGGGAAACTGAGTGCATTAAGTTGAAATTACTGTTGTATTCACACTCATTACCCTCATCTTAGCCCACTGGAGGATTTCAAATACAGTAACAATCACACCAAATGACAGTGATTGTGTATATCATAGGAGAGTTCCTGAAATCCATGTTGATATCTTATTTAATACAGGAACAGGAGTAAGCATGCTGAAAATCAAGAAAATTGTAGATGAGGACTTTACATTCATCAGTAAATGCAAAGACCCCAAGTCTGCACCATTCTCCTTCAAGGGAATGGCAGAGAGAATCTCTCTGAAGCAGAGCACAACTTCCTGGATGCTATGCAAGTTTGTGGCAACTTCCTTTTCTACCCACATTTGATGCCAGGGTGTGGGGCCTCTGAGATGGCTGTGGTCCATATCTTGACAGAAAAGTCTAAGGTCATGACTCGTATGAACAATGGCCATACAGGGCTGTTACCTGAGTTGTAGAGATCATCCCTCATATCCTAATCCAGAACTGTGGGGCCATTAACATCCACCTGCTTATTGTTATAATAACTCCCCTTTCAGGCCAAGCACACCTATGAGAACTGTGAGGTCTAGGGTATAGGTGCTGAGACAGGCATTTTGGTGGAGATGAAGGAACTGGGCATATAGGAGCTGTGAAGCCCGCATACCTAAGACAGCAATGGAGACTGTAGCTCTGCTATTATGGATTGATGACATCATTGCAAGACATGAAAATAAAGGTGATGACCAGGGCCAGCAAGGTAAGGCTCCTGGTGCTAGCAAAGAGTGAGTGGTGGGCAAGCTGACTTCAAGACACAGAACCAGCAGATTCTCCCCATTTCCTGAGCCAGAATATTAAGGACACTGTACATGCCTTTGGAAGGGATTAGATTGAGAGGCAGTACTCAGTCCCTTCCTGTCCCAGCTCAGTTTGCAAAAGACATTGACTTATAATACTTCTCTATTGTAAGATTTCCATTTAATTTGTTTCTGATGATTAAATTTCAGTCATTTTGGAAGAAAAAAGAGCTATAGGTGCTTGACTGCCCAGCTTACTGGGAAATTACATAATATGGAATCATCACATTTAACATGCCCTGACCTATGTGACAATAAGGTCTATTCATTAGTAACTCATTTCCCTGTGCTTCCAAAAAGGGTGTACCTGAATCATTGGGGATTTTTTTAAAGGTAAATTTTTTTCTAGAATGAGTTCAGAAAAATCAGAGTGTCTTTTCTTTATTTACTATAGATTGAATTGGGATGATATCTCTATTAGAAACAAACTTATTGGAATAGTTAGAGTATATAATTTTGAAGGGCAATAAACAGAACATATGCTGTCATTGGAGAACTTGGAAAAAATCAGATAGCGTGGTCCTCTGTCAGCCATGAAATCTCTCTAAACACCCATTTCCTTCCATTTCAGAATAAAGAGGTCATAGAAATTCTCTAAGGAACACCTTCTGCACTACTAATAAACAAGACAGACATCAAGCAAACTTACTGTCTGTAAGAATAGTGTTCTAGTCCATTCATCATGCTATAACAAAGTATCTGGGACTGAGTAATCTAAAAACTGCAAAATTTATTGCTCACATTTCTGGAGGCTGGAAAGCTCAAGATCAAGATGGCAGTGGGTTTGGTGTCTGGTGAGGGTACAGTCTCTGCTTCCAAGAAGGTGTCTTCAACTCTGTGTTCCAGACGCCAGAAGGGTGGAAAGGAAATGAAAAGCTACTTTGATGTCTGTTACAAGGTCACTAATATCATTGATGTGGGCTCTGGTCTTATGACCTAATTACCTTTTAAGGGCTTAACCTCTGAATATTATCATATTGCTGATTAAGTTTCAACGTAAATTTTAGGGGAACAAATTCAGACTGCTGCTGAAGCAGCAGATAGCAATAAGAAGAATCAAAAGTAGAATGTACAATGGGGTAATAGAAGTTTATTTGACTATATCATCAACTAGCTCTGTTTCTCTCTTTTTTTTTTTGGATTGAAATTTTGCAGAAGGGAAAAATCTTTACTTTGCTAGATATTTCTGACGCATGCATTATTTTTATTTCATGTTGTTTCTATATATCATAAAATTAAATGTTTTAAAATAAATCTGAAAGTTTAAAATAGAATAATCTTAGTATATGATTTTAGATAATTTTATGATATTTGATATGATTGGATATATGAGATTGATGATACAGTTGGACTTAATTTTTGCTTTTTATAATCCTGTCCTAATAATTTTTCTTTGATTGATTTTTCTTTTTTTCTGATTTTATGCCCTCTAATGATCTGAAAATATCAAATCCCTCACACTATAATGCTGGTTTCACAGGAGATAAGATTGTACATCTTTTGAGCATTTTCCTTCCCAAGCATGAAGACATGAAGGTATTGATTCATACTTGGTGATTTTGATTTTTACCACTGAAAAGTACAACTTTATTTTTCCTTTTTTTTTTGTGTGTAGGGAACCTATTTGTTTCTGTTGTTTTATTATCAGAAAGGTTTTAGGCTCTTCTTTTCTTTAGAAATTCTTGATTTTCAGTGTAATTTGTCTGTTTTAGCCCTTTTCTATCCATCTGTCTCAACTCTAAGTATACTCTCTCAATCTGGAGACTATTTCTTCCTCTCAGGTTCTATCTACACTTTTTTAAAATGCTAATTATTATTATTTTTAAATTTTTGGTTCTGTGTTTTAGATAAGTCTCTTAGCTAAATATTCAGTTTAGAAGTCCCCCTTTAGTAATTTGACCAAAGCCTTTTTAAAATTTTTTAAATTAATGAATGTGAGTAGATCTGATGGTTTGATCTTATCTATATGTACTACTAACTCATTTTCATCTGGGGTAAATTGTTGTTGAGTTGGGTGCTCTTGTCAGAAAGCTAGAAAGATCTCAAATTGACACCCTAACATCACAATTAAAAGAGCTAGAGAAGCAAAAACAAACCAATTCAAAAGCTAGAAAATTGCAGGAAATAACTAAGACCAGAACAGAATTGAAGGAAATAGAGACAGAAAAAAACTAAAAAAAAAAAAAAATCAATGAATCCAGGAGCTGTTTTTCTGAAAAGATTAACAAAATAGATAGACTGCTAGCTAGACTAATAAAGAAGGAAAGAGAGAAGAATCAAATAGATACAATAAAAAATGATAAAGGGGTTATCACCACTCACCCCACAGAAGTGCAAACTACCATCAGAGAATAGTATAAACACTTCTGCACAAATAAACTATAAAATCTAGAAGAAATAGGTAAATTGCTAGACACATACACCCTCCCAAGACTAAACCAGCAAGAAGCAGAATTTCTGAATAGAACAATAGCAAGTCCTGATATTGAGGCAGTAATTAATAGCCTACCAACCAAAAAAAAAAAGCCCAGGATTAGAAGGATTCATGGCTGAATTCTGTCAGAGGTACAAAAAGGAACTGATACCATTCCTTCTGAAGCTATTTCAAACAATTGAAAAGGAAGATCTTCTCCCTAACTCATTTTATGAAGCTATCATCATCCTGATACAGAAACATGGCAGTCACACAACAAAAAAGGCCAACTTCAGGCCAACATCCCTGATGCACATCGATGCGAAAATCTTCAACAAAATACTCGCAAACCAAATCCAGCAGCACATCCAAAAATGTATCTACCACAATCAAGTCAGTTTCATCCCTGGGATGCAAGGCTGATTCAACATACACAAAACAATAAATGTAATCCATCACATAAAAAGAATCAAAGACAAAAACCACGTGATTATCTCAAAAGATGCAGAGAAGATTTCTGATAAAATTCAACATTTCTACATGTTAAAAACTCTCAGTAAACTAGGTACTGATGGAACATCTCAAAATAATAAGGGTTATCACAAACCCACAGTCAGTATCATATTGAATGAGCAAAAGATGGATGCATTCCCTTTGAAAACAAGACAAGGATGCCCTCTCTCACCACTCCTATTTGGCATTTATTTTGATGAAATATTTACTGATCTTTTATTTATACATGAGAAACTTCATGTTCTTGATTGAGAATGAAAGTTTTATTCTCAGAAGGGAGGTAGAATGGGCTGCTGAACCAAGTGTAACAATAGTCCTTTAACTGTCATTTTAAAGGCTTTATGCTTGGAAAGGAGGCAGTTCCAACTTCTGACCTCTGGGACAGAACTGGGAGGTGGATTAACTTTTTAACTCAATTTTGATCCACCATAGTATAGTTTCTTCTACATCTTTCCACATTGTCCCCAAATGGCTTCCTCATTCATCATCGATGCACACCTGCATGCTCAACACTCTATGAGCCTTGATATGTTTGTGTGGGATGAAAATTAAATTTACATTTGAAATAATGAAAGAGCAGAGGAGATTTCAGAAAGTACCAAATCTTCTAGTTTGTTGCATCAATAATAATTGCTTTGGATTACTTTATTACATTTTATGTATAACATTGGATAAGTATAAAACACTGCATATAAGATATATGTGAAATATTAAACATGATAATATAATGCACACCCATGAAACCAATATGTAGCCCAATGACTAAAACTTTGCCAATACCCTAGATTGGTATGCTTTTTCCTAGTTTCAATTTTGTTTATCAGTTCCTTGTTTCTAAACTTATTCACTACGTATGTAACTTTAAACATCAAATTTTAAAGCTATGCCTATTTCTAAGCTTTAAAATGTATTATACAGCAATTTGTCTTCTGGGTCTGGCTTTTATCACATAATGCCACGTATTAAAGATTTATTCATGATACTGCATATAACTCAAATTTGCTTATGTTCCATATTCTATTTCATAAATATACAACTGTTTATTCTCCAAATTAGAGGGTACTAAGTTATTGCTGGATATCTACTTTAATGGCCTGTACTACTTTGAAAATTCTTACATATATGCCCTGGTGCATATAAGCAGAGATTCTCAAGTATTTATCATAAGAGAGGACTTGTTGGATGTTAGAGTACATTAACTGTAACAGGCTAAATCAGTATAAGAGATAAGAGAATACAAAAGTTCAAAGATAAAAGAGGTGTTTTTGTTTTGTAAAGATTATTGTGAGCACAAATTTAGTGGGCAAATGCATCTGATCCACTTGGTGATTCAGGAATCCAGCCTCCTTCTGTTGTGTGGCTCTTCCAAACTAATGTCTTACTGTGATCTACATGGATTTTCAGAAGGAGAAAGTCTATGTAGAGATATGCTTCTGCTTCAATAGTCAGATTAGCCCACCCCACATCACTAGTAGTTACATTACCTTACCTAGGTTTAAATACATTGTCAAAATTAAGCATTAAGCTCAAGGGAGGCTTGGAAAAGTAGCCTGTTTGCTCACAAAAAAGCTGGTAGATTTTGTGGCCAGCCATCAATCTTTGCCACCCTCTGCCCCTGGCCATCAAATGACCATCTGCATTTTTCCCACCTTTAGAGTACACTCCCTTACTCTGTGAAGAAACCAGTGTCCAATAAAGACACTGTATTCAGCTCAAATTTAGAATATCTGGGTGATGATCAGTCCTCTACATCAGGTGTGCAAGTGGATCTTCAGAAATCTAATGAATTAAAGATGAAATTCTACCAATATATATGGTGACAAAGAACAAGACAGCAATGAAAGCAACAAAGTCTTTCAATTGCCAGCTGTGACAAGTGTCACGTCAGGGTCACTACCTGAGATGCTGATTATCACCTGTGGAGGTCTGTCCTACAGACCTTGACTCAGTGATGGATGGATGAATGTACTTACACAGAATACAGTGTCAATTGGGCTAGAGATGGTTGTCTGCTGCTCTCAGAGGGTGGTTGCAGCTAACTGACTACTACTCGCTGCTTCTCTTCACATTTATTCAGCATAGATTTAATAACAGAGGTTCTAAGTCAACATGCTTGTGGATAATTAACATGGTTAAAAGAGTGGTTTTACAAATGATAAAAGCTTTTGGTTCTGGGGCCTAAAGTAAACACTATTAATGGGTAATTCTCCTTTGATTTCCTCCTGAGAGGACCATCTAGCACAAAGTTTACATGAGTAAACAGAATAGAGACAAAGGAACATGGGACAAACAGACTTAACTGGGGAAGGTTTTATTATCCTAATCTTTTACCTTATGACTTAAAGTTCTAACGTAACTAACTGGTTGCCTTCAGCTTGTTCCATTAAAACTTTTCAGCCTTCTAAAAGGTTTGAGACTATAATCTTATAACTTTCCTTAATATTTTGCTAGCCACCTCTAGTGAATCCCAACAGTAAAGGGAAAATAGGAATTAGTAGAAATCGAACCATAACAATAATGGAATACTGTTGGATACAAATGGCAAGACATTCTTCGCTATTAATGGAGAAAATACCTTGAACAGTGGAAATACATAATCCCTTCCTTTTTTGGCTTTGACTTTGCTTTCTGAAATGTTCTTCCTTGGTCATAATCCTCTCTCGCCACTGTGAACATAAGAAAGTATGCCTTTCTGGAGAACCAGAACCTTTTGCAGCCTAATGTACATGTGACCACTCGATGGGTTCATCCTGCCCACTGTAAAACAAAATCAAATCATGGAGACCATGGCATTGCAGTAAAAAAAAGAGTTTAATTTATGCAAAGCTGGCCACATCATGAGGGAGGTGGAGTTATTACTTAAATCAATCTATCTGAGAATTTGGGGGCTAGGATTTTTCACAAGTAGTTTGGGTGAAGGGATGGGAGGCTGCTAGGCAATAGGTACTCACTGTTAACTTGTTGTGGGTGAAATCATAGGGGTGTGGGAAATGGTCCTCCTGCGTGCTGAGCCACTTCTGGTAGAGGTCACAGGAGCCATTGGTGGGTCCAGGTGAAGCCATCAGTTATCAGAAATGCAAAAACACTGAAAAGGTATCTCAAAATGCCAATCTTAGGTTCTACAACAGTTAGGTTGTCTGCAGGAGCAACTGGGGAAGCTACATATCTTGTGACCTTTGGAATAATGGCTGTAATTACGTCTAACCTCTGGATTTTAGTCAACACCTCAGCAGAAATCAGGCTCCTCTATCCCTATAGCCAGGTGGTCTTTCACTAGCTTTACAAAGACAACTGAGCCTGGGAGAAGGACTGTTATCATTTAAACTGTAAAATAAATGTCTCTGAAAGTAACCTTGGTCTAAGCCCAAGAACAATTAAGGGCAACTTGAAGACCAAAGGCAGAATGGGGGTTGGCCAGATCAGATCTCTCCCACTGCTATAATTTTCTCATTGTTATATTTTTGCAAAGGTGATTCCATATATTTGGGATCTCAAGAATCATAAGTCTTGATTAGTCACAGACTTTTCAGGCCAATCTTGAGGTTTGACCAGTAATATAATTCTCTCAAGGCCCTAGTAGCTGGAAGGCCCCAGCCTGGAAGCTAAGCAGGGTCAGGCCTGGCTAGAGCTTGGATGGGGGACCCCATGGAAAGAATGGGACTGGAGGCTTAAAAAAAATTCTCTCAAAAATACAGATTTCTGGAAAATGTTATTACAGTCATATCTGTGGAACAATAATCACATCAAAATATTTTTCAGGTATTGTCTTTACTCCTGCTGTATTTCTTTACTTTTGTTCACTGCACACACACACACACACACACACACACACACACACGATGGTGTATCTTTTGAAGCTATCTGAAGCACCTGCCCTGGTAGGAAATGTACTTGCAGTCTGCTTCCCAACTTTTAATGCCTTGAATTTATAAATTCTTTCTATCACCCGTAAAACATCCAGTATTTCCAAAGCTCATCTTTATGTTTATAGTACTTTGCTGTAAGCCTTAAGAAACACCACTGATACATACTGACATTCTGCTTCTATACAAATGCTTGCCCCAGAACTACAAGCTTAGTAGGCATATGGCTTGATTTTCAAGTTTTCAAAGGTGACAGTTTGGCAAATATTTTCTCTGACACAAGAAATATATATAGCAATACAACCTGCAATACCTGCTATATCTAGGTACTTGCTGTGAGCTACCTAACTGTGAAGACATTGCAGGATATTTTGAGTTATGTAGCAAGCCATTTTCTACAGCAATTTTTATATTGGTTACAACAGATTAAACGTATAAATAATACAAAGGTTGATCCCAGTTGGAATAGCAGGGACTAGATTTCTACTCCCATGTGACATATAACAAAGAGACAAAATAGATGAAACATTGGCATTGAAGTCATTGGTCATTCAATAACAACAACAAAACAGGGATTCCTGAGGTTCAGAAAATAATGACATAACCCCTATGCAAGCCCATCTTGCTTGCTGGTGAGAGTGTCCAGATCATGGTTTATGAAGAGGAAACTCAGGCAGAACTTCAAGGAGACAGAATCAGGAATCTGGAGAAGCAAAAGTCTCTGTCATATACTGGGTAGAACACTGGAGAGAAGAAAAGCCACTCAGAAAGAGAACTCCTTAGATGTGCAGAGTCCCTCTCAAGGATTCAATTAAGTACTCGTGAAAGAAAAATAAAAATCTCAGGACCCAAAACTCAGTATGCCAAAATGAAAAGTCAAGCTTGAAAACTGAGTCACACAAAACCACTTCCCATTTTGTTCCTAAACAGATAGCTACAAAGATTAAAGTTTACATACCTCTCTCACAATTTGCTCACCAGGAAATTTCCTGTGGGCCCCCAGATCCTTCCCCTAAAACAGATGTGTTGAATTCACCCTGACAATGTAAATAAACAGCTTATCTTCACAAAGGATAGAACTCAAAACCATCCCTCTGCTCACCTGAGACAACTGCACATTTGACTGCTTTCTCTACTCTATGTTTTCTCTATCTTATATAAAAATGCAGATTCACTGAGCATGAGTGGCACGCATAATTAACTGACCCCCTCCTTTCAAATGTAAAATGTAATTTCATTGAAAGCTGATCAAAGACTCAAAAAATGCAGCTATGCAAACTCTTGCCCCTTTTATCTATCCTTCCTTTCTTTTTCTTCTCCTTTCCTCTTTCCCCTACTGCCTACCCTCTCTATTTTAAATATAGAAATCTCTAGACTATCTTTCGAAAAAGTTTAGATCGCACACATTCCCATGGTTTTCTGTTTCTTTTTTTCAGTGTTAAAAGAAAACTTCAGACAAATTAAATTTAACAGGGTTTAAATGCACAAGGCAAAACAAATCATGAATTGGGCAGCCCCCAGAATCACAGCTGGTTCAGTGGGACTCTGGGGATGCCTTATGGTCAGAACAAATTTATAAAAAAGAAAGTGGTGTGCAGAAATCAGAAGTGTGGTACAGAAACAGCTGGGTTGGCTGCAGAGTGGCATTTGTCTTATTTGAACACAGTTTGAACACTCACCAGTGTGTAAGTGGTTGAAGCATGGCTGCTGGGATTGGCCAGGACTCAGCTATTGTTATGTGCACATACTCTTGTTAGGTTTTCAATCTTTTCTGCCTATTAAGTTAGGTTACAGTTTGTCCACAAGGACTCAAATACAGAAGTACAGAGTCTTTCTCTGGCCATATTTAATTCTCTTTAATACCAGGCAGGCTCAACTTTGGAAAAATTAAACTCAACAATTTTTGAGACTTGCCTTGGTCATTTTCTTTGAATTAAATAGTGATGTACTGAAAGATGCATTTGAGGAAGCAATTTGAGGCTTAGGAAGAAACCTACTCAAAATGTTACCAATGGGTTCTCCTTGCCGGCTGCCTAGACAGAGCCAATTTCTCAAGAAAGGGAAATTCCAATACAGAAAGAATAATACATGCAAAGCCAACTGTATTGGAGACTAGAATTTTATTATTACTCAAATTAGTCTCCCCAAGAATGGGGGGCCAGTGACTCAGGAGTGTTGATTGGTTGGGTCAGAGATGAAATCATAGAGAACTGAAGCTGTCCTTTTGAGCTTTGGTTTTTGGGTGGGGGCCACAAAACAACATGAGCCACTTTATCTATCTGGCTGGTGCAAGCTGATGCATCAAATACAGGGTCTGCAAAATATCTCAGGCACTGGTAATCAGTTATAATAGAGATGTTATTTCCAGGAGCAATTAGAGGAGATTCAGAATCTTAAAGCCTCTGGCTGCATGACTCCTAAACCATAAATTCTAATTTTGTAGCTAGTTTATTAGTCCTGCAAAGACAGTATAGTCCCCAGGTAGGAAGAGGGTTTGTTTTGGGGAAGGGTTGTTATCATCTTTTCTTTGAAGTTAAACTATAAACTAAGTTCCTCCCAAAGTTACTTTGGTCTATGCCCAGGAATGAACAAGGATGGCTTGGAGGTTAGAAGATGTAGTTGATTAGGTCAGAACTCTTTCACTGTTATAATTTTCTCAATTATGATTTTTGCAAAGGTGGTTTCAAAAAGATTAAAGAGAACAGTTCTCACAGATCACACAGTGTCGGGAATAATGCTCTTTTCAATGCAGAGTAGAAAATTTATATAATTAATGGAGAATCAGAGTATTAGGAAGGGCCTTACCTTTAATAAAACTTTTAGGCCTAGAGTAAATGCAGATCTTTCCTGAAAAAGTTTAAAAGCAAGACATAAAAGTAGCAAACTATATTCAAGTAATTTAATTACATGTCACAGAAAGGATCAAATATTTTTAGGAAAATGAAAATATTCAGCACCATCTGGCATCTAATAAAAATATATCAGGATGAAAAGAAATAGAAATTGCAACCTACAATAAGAAAAAAAAAAACTTGAAAATGACTCAGAAATGACACAAGGAATAAAATTAATAGTTAATGACATTAAAATAGTTATTATGGCTGCAAACTTAGTTTAAGAAACTAAAGGAAAAATTGAGCATGTATTGTGAAGGCATGGGAGATGTAAAAAATACCCAAATATAATTGGAGTTGAAAAGTACAATGTCTTAGATTTCAAAAAATACGTTGGATAGGTTTGATGATAAATTAAACAATGCATAATGAAGATTAGTGAACTTGAATACATAACAATAAATACTATCTAAAATAAAATATAGTGAGAAAAGTACGTAAAATGAACACACAAACAATAGCAACAACAACAGCGAAAGCCCAGGATATCAGTGAGATGTGAAACAATTTAAGGTGGCTAAATATATGTGCAATTGAAATCCTCAAAGGAAAGGAGAGATAGGAAGGATAACAAAAAACACTGAAAAATAACAGCTGAAGAATGTTCCAAGTTGATGAAACGTATCAACCCATAGTTCCAAAAACTCAACAAATGCCAAAACAGAAGAAACATGAAGGAAACTATACTAAAGGACAGTATAATCAAATGCTTAAAGCGAATGATACAGAAAAATCTTAAAAGCAATAATGAAAAAGAGTTATGTTCTTTATAGAGAAAAAAGGATCAGGGTGACTGCACTTTTCATATCAGAAACAATGGATGCTAGAAGACAACAGAATAACATACTATAGTACTAAAAAAAAATGTTAATGTCAACTTAGAAAATTTTTTACCCAGCAAAAATGTCTTAAGAACAGTGACATAAATATTTCCAGACAGAAACGTTGGGAATGCAGAAATTCACTATTCATTAGATAATGCTCAATAGTTGTGTTAGGCCATTTTTGCATCACTACAACGAAATACCTGAGGCTGGATAATTATAAAGAGCAGAGGTTTAAGGGGCTCATGGTTCTGCTGCCTGTACAAGAAGTGTAGTGCTGACATCTGCTTGGCTGCTTGTGAGGGCCTCAGGAAGCTTCCAATCATGGTGAAGGCAAAGGGGGAACCAGCATATCACATGGTAAGAGAAGAAGTAACAGAGTTGCGGAGGTCCCTCTCAGGCTTTTAAACAAGCATATCTCATGTGAACTGACTAAGCAAGAACTCACTTACCACCAAGGGAATGGTGCTAAGCGCTTCATGAAGCATTCACCTCCATGATTCAAGGTCTCACTTCCAACACTGGAAATCACGTTTTAATGTGAGACTTGGAGAGGATAAACCTCCAAACCACATTAATAGTTTCACAGAATTATCCTATGTAAACCTTGGTATTAGATTTTTAATTTTTACCAAGGTAGTAGGTCTGATTATAATCTTAATACACATTTAACTCTGTACAAACATCTTTTTGTTTATTGACTATATGTTCCTTCTTCTATTGTCCATTTGTGTTCTTTGCACATTTTTTTATTGCTTCGTTCAACTTTATTTGTATCTTGCAAAACTAGCTTTTTAAGGTTATGTATGTGACTATTTCTAAGATGCCTATTAGTCCATAATAGTTCATTTTATATACAACATTTGCTGATACTTAATAAATGTTGATATCTTGCTTGTAAAATAATTTTCTAACCCAAGAGCATAAAAATGTTCTTTATTTCTTTCTAACCATTTTAAAATATGGGCATCCCTTGTTTTTCAGAATTCTAATTTGCACAAATTTTAGTTACCACAGTTAAGTACTATCAGTGCCCCAACAACATAGTTTAAATTTTAGTCACCATGGTTTATTAACTATGAACAACTGTGCAAAATACAAACTTGTAATTTTTCAGTGCAAAAATAGCTATAAGTAATAGATGCACACCCTGATCAGTGACAAATTATATCACTTCTTTCAAGGTCTATTAATAGTTTATCACTGTGCATATCTTATTAGGTTCATATGGAGGGTATGTAGGTGTGTTGCCTGTTTTCCAGTGATAAACTTATATGATATTAAAAAATTGATAATCACAGGAGTATATTGAACCACAATTCTAAAAATGTAGTAGAAGAAAGAAAAGTAATTGCCCTGGGATTTAAGTTTGAAAGGACAGAAATGGAGTTATCTGATAGATTTCATTAGAATGTTGACACTGCTGACATTTGAAAGACTCTAGGTATGAGGCATTAGGAACTTGGTGACAGCAAACTTATCAATGTAAATGAAGAAAGTGGTTGTGATGCCAAAGAAGATATCCCAGAGGAAATGACATTGGTTAAAAAAAAACTTATATTAATGTAACCATTATAGATATTTTACAACTGTCAGAGCACAAAGGCTAAAATAATGAAAGCAAATCCAAACTTCTGGCAATTCATCAATGCATAGAAAACATGAGCTCCATACCAACAATTACACGGTAACAAGGAAGACATTGTTCGAGCCCCATTTGATAGGTATTTTTTTCCAAACAAACAAAATACTGTAATTCTCAGTGTTCCTATGTTTCACATTAACACTGTAATAAATAAATTTTAGTTTTATATATATTTCCTATGCACTGAAAAACAACAGTAAGACTGTTTAGACGTTTTGAGAAAAACTTTAAAGGTCATGAAACATTTATAACTTTTATCACTGATTATGATCATTTTGCACAGTTTAAACTTTCTCAGTCTTTCAGGGTTCTGCACTACCATGCAAGGAAGAATTCCCTGTCTTGCTTTCACCTTTAATTCCTTATTCTATCTAGCATTTAAATTTTGGAATGCACAAAGTAGAGAATTGTTATATAAGGTAAATTTTTCTAAAAATATGGATATACAAGTGTCTTAACACCACATATTGAATAGCCCTCTCTTTGTTTACTGATGAGCAATGCCAACTGTTTTGCATATCTAGGTTGCATATAAAAATGAGTCTCCCAGATGTTCCAATGCACTTCAGTGGCCATTGTCTATCCCTCTATCTCACTACCATAATATTTTAGTTAGGTTAAATGGACTAAATATTGATATTTTAAAGGGAAGCCCCTCTACTTTATCATGTAAATACTTTTTCAGGAGTATCTTGGCTCCTCTTTTTCCTTTGGTTGGCCATATAAATCTAATAATAGGATGATAAATTCTTCCAGATTTGTATTATATAGAAGGAGACTAATTTATAATAGGGATACACTCTTCAAATCTTATCTTCCAGTTGAAGATCTAATATATATGTGTATACACTCACACACACACACACACTATGAATAAAGAGGCTAATATATATTACACACACAGTGTTATAAATACTTAGACATAACTACGTGTGTGTATATATGTGTGTGTATATATATTATATATATAAGTGCCTTTTAATTCACAACAATGTTTTTTTCCTTAAGTCTGTTTTGTCTGATGATATTAACCATTACCAGGTTTTCTTTGGTTGGCATTTTTCCTAGTACATCTTTTTCTATTTTAAAATTTTCATGTATTTATTTTATGCTTTAGATATCTTTTTAGAACACCTAAGACTATATTTTGTAAATACTTTTGCTTGAACATGATAGTTCTTATTCTTTTAACCAATAAATTTAAAGCATGTACATTTATGCACCTACTGATATATTTGACCTGCTTTTACTATCTTACTTTTTGTACTTCTTTTGTCTTGCCTTTTCTATATTTTTTTGCATTAATTTGAAAGTTGAAACTTTTATATCTATCCTGTAATCACTTTCCTCAAATCATTATCATGCATATTTAATCTAATTTTACCATGCATATCTTACCTTATCTTGGTTTAATTACAGCCTCCAGACATGCAAAGACAATAATACTCAATGTTTTTTATATTTGTTATTTTAGTGGTAAATACATATAAATTAAAGTATATGGTAAATATATATATCAAAATTTTACTCTTTTCAATCATTTTAAGTGTACATTCACCTAACCATAACCACCATCCACCTCCAGAACTTTTTCATCTTCCCAAACTGAAACCCTATGCCCATTAGCAATAACTTGTTTCTCCTAGCACCTGTCAACCACCTATTCTACTTTGTCTCTGATTCGACTACTCTAGCTATCTCTTGTAAGTGGAATTATACAGTATCTCTCCTTTTCTGAATATCTTATCCCAGTTAGTGTAATATCTACAATGTTTACCCATGCTTTTAGAATGCGTCATTATTTTTAATGCTGAATAATATTCCATTGTATTAATATACAACAATCTGTTTGTCATTCATCTGTGGATGAAACTTGATTTGCTTCCACCTTTTGTCTATTATAAATAATGATATTATGATGTATGGCTATCTTTTTGGTCTCTGCTTTTAACTCTTTGGGGTCTAAACCTGGCAAGAGAATTGCTGGATCATATGGTACTTCTGTTTTTAATTTCATGAGCAACTACCATACTGTTTTCCATAGTGGCTGTACCATTTTACATTCCCACCAGCAACTTAGTGGTGAGAATGTACAATCATGTGTATGGATGAGTAGCAGAGGAGAATATGATAGACATTTCAGAAGTCCAAATAAAGAATGAGGAATTTAGAAAAAACATTTTTAAGTATGGATGTGTCCTCTGCAATACTTACTTAAATGCATTTTCCTTCCATACCCCACATAGAAAATGAATTTCTGAGAGTTTGGTAATGTGCATTCTGTGTATGTTTATATTTTAGGATGGCTAGTCAAGGAAGATGTTACTTTCTATCATGAATTTAAAAGTTGGTTTTATAAAAGTGAGCTTGTCAACAGACTGAGCATCCAGTGGAAAAAGAATGATTGAAAGAGTTTCTCAGACATGTACAAATTGAAGGTGCCTTAAATATAAGTGGTAGAATTATTCTTGAGGAGTAAGATGTCTGCTTAATGTTTTTCTTTAATTTCCTATAGTAAACTTGTTAGAAAGAACATATGACTAAGATGGGTTTATTAAAAGAAGCACACGGCAGCTAAATGAAGAGCTGCTTAAGATATATCTGGGATGATGGTGGGAAGATAGTACATCTACTGGTATTAACCATAAGTTTTCTTAATAAAAACAAAAAATATATATTCAAAGTAAATGGCACAATGATTACTCATTTGAATTAATCATAAGATTGCTTTAAAAAATGGAACGTCATAGTAAACCCAGTGAACAAATCCTGAATTTGTCAGCATTGTTTAATGCTATTTCAAAATGTAAAAATGTGTATACTAATATAGTTTTTTCATTATATTTATCTTCTCATGCCCAGTACGTAACAGGTCTTGAGCTCATTTTCATATTTTGCAAGTGCCATGCACTTTATAAGGTGCTCTACATTATTTCACAAACCTCTATGAAATGAGCTTAATCCCTACTCAGAAAACATCTCCTCATTAAATAGCATATACCAACTTGGGGGAAAGAAAAATACCCACCATGTTTGTGAACATATGCCAGTTAGTTCTCGAACCATTTAAATAAGGCAGATGTGAATTTCATTTAACTTAGGTTTCTGAATATACAACATATGCTGATTTTGAAATCTAAAGACTATAAGAGCAGCTGTGAAGTGATGAAAGTGATCACATCATGTTAGCCTTAATCAGAATAGCTCTTGAGACAGTCATTGAGTCGATATGCTGAAAGAAACAGCTGGCTTTGTTTTGCCTTAGAATTATCAGCAATATGGATGAAACCCAGCTGCTGATAATTCTGATTAATTATGTATCAAACTACAGTTTTCTTTTTTTCCATAATAGTTGAACAGAAAGTTTCCAAGGTTTTTTTGTGTTTGCTTTTTCAATGTATTAAGGACAGATACTTTATACAGAATTTCATTTTATATATGAAATTATACAGAAACTGATTTAGGATGTGATGAAAGTTCTCCAGCTTCAGCATTCAAGTGTGCCTAGTGGTAAATTTTGACCTTGTCAGTGGGAGACAGCTGAATTATGATTCAGCTCCTGTGAAAAATGATATGTCTCTAATATTAGATTAATTTCCTGTAAAGTTTACTATTCTGCATTACCAAGCCTTGTAAATGTCATCTTTATCCATCATCCTGAGGTATTTTGATGTTGCTTGTATAGTAATTTTGATTCCATTTTCAGCTTTTCTAAAGAGACAGTTATTTCCCTATTAAATCACACTCTACATTTTTATTACAAATTTTATCAAAAGATCCACAATATGCCTTTGAAAAATTATGAATGTTTGTTTAGTTACCATGTAAATTAGGTGACACAGGGACAAGTAGGATGAAGAGTCAGAGAATAACTGTTATACTTAAATTAATATATTTTCATACAATATGCAAATAATCCACTATTAACTGATGGGTAGTGTCTTCCACTAATATGTTGTTTTTACATAGTAAGAAATTCTGAACATCTGAGTTGTAATGACTTCCTTCAAGTGTAAAGAACACTGAATACATGAGCATGGAACCTGGTGTTCTAGTCCTGAGACACTAAGTCACTCTATTACTTAACATAAGGATGACGGTCAGTTTCAATGGACCTCTCGTTATTGGTTTACCAAAAAAATGTCATTGACATATCCATTTCAAAAGCCACTTTCAGTTCAACTGTTCCAAAATGCTTGAAGTTTATTGTATATAATGGACAAATACTTGTTTTGTTTTCACATCTAAATTTTATACATAAAAATACATAAATTTAAAACAAATGTATCCTTTCAACATTCATATATACATTACATATTACATGAAAATACAGAGAATGATAATAATTCTAGGTGTAAAAATTGCAAAAGGGGCCACCACAGTGCTTGGCAACCAACTCTACCTCAAGTGATAGAGCCTCTTTCCCCACTGCTATGATCTAAGCTGACTTTATGACCTGTTTTAAGCGATTGTTACAGCAGTGACATTATGCCAACTGGCACAATGAGACTAGGCCTCTAGAAGTCTTGCAGCTTTCTCTCTTGCTCTCTTGAAACGCTCTTGAAACTGTGAACTGCTCTGGCAAGAAGCCAAGGTTAATCTATTGGATTTTAAGAGACAGCTAGCCAACCCTGGAAGTAATCTTCAGCTGGATGCCTGGGTCTGGTTGAGATGCAGACAAACCATTCCAATAAAGCCAGCCCAAACTGTCAATTAACAGCATTGTAAGCTAAATAAACATTGCTTGTTTTAAGTCACTAAGTTTTGGGGCAGTTCTTTATGCAGCAATAAATAACAAATATAATAACTAACATTCACTGAGCATCTACCATGTCAGGTATCAGTTTAGGCATGTAACAGATGAAGTCTCACTCCTGTCTCTAGGTACTCTCAGATTACAGATGATGTTCATTACAGAGCTTACTTAACTTGCCTAAGTATACAGAACTAGCAAGCTGTGTAGCCATTTTAACCATCATTCTGACACCAACTGCTGAAATCATAGCCATTACTTCTCTATCCTTAAATGAAACTTAAGTTGGTGTTTTCTGGTACTTTACTGTCTATAATATAGTTGCCTGCATACATGGATACCTACATAGGTATGCATTTATAATTACTACCATCAAACTTTGTAGAACAATCTACCCATACATTCTCCAATTCAAAATACTTGCATATTTAATACAGTGCTCTTGTCAAGAAGGTGGTCATGTTTCTCACAGTTGCTTTTCTTCAATTTCTTATTGCATGAGTGCTTGAAACAGTGTGTTTGTTGCTACTGTCAGAGTTCTGAAGTCAATATGTTTGCTACTATATCCTCCAGTGTTGCAGGGGAATCCGGTCCTGACTGTGCAGGTTGAAAATTAAGGTGTAGTCCAACAGTCATAACAATGTCTGATGGATCACATAGTGCATTCACATGGTAACATCCGAACTATGCATTCAGTAAGGATTAAGTAAGCATTTGAACTCACTTTTAAGATCTGGCCTCAGAGCATTTTTTTTTTCTATGTGAAAATATGTTTTCAATTAATAACAATGGATTTGCCATCCACCTCTAGAATTTTTATTTCCAAATAAATAAATTTATAGATGCAGAAGTCCCTATAATTAAAAAAATTATATACATATGCATGTATAAATATTTGTCCATTTATACATTACATACTATGTGCACTTTTTTTAATTTAAACTTTTCACTACTAGTAAAATTAAGATTCAAGGACAAATATTATAAATTTAATAACTTTATATGATTCCATGGAATAAAAAGTATTTTTTATACTTACATGGCTATATGAGTTGTATTTTTAAAAATAGTTTTGGAGAAAGGTGATTTAATACAAAAAATGTAGAAAAAAAATCCTAGTGCTGCCAATTCAAAGGCATGCTGCATTTCTTTGTTTCTCAATGAGAGATACCATAATTTAAGTGATTTTCTTATTAAGCTATTATGCAGCATTGTATTATTTAAACCCACCTAAAAAGACAAAGTTATACATGATTAATCTTCTAAAGTTTTTTGAAATATAATTCATTTTAATCATAATCACAGACAACCGAAGATGGATGACAAAAATACTTTGTTCAGTATAAGGATAATCTAAATGACCAAATAATTTTACCAAAGGAATATTTAGATTCAGTTATGGCTTTATTCAGAACTGTCTATATTGACGGATTAAATATATGGTATTGCAATGAATTAACTGTTCAATTTGCTAAACTCTGCTTCATGCTTCATTTGCATTACACTGAAATTCACAAAACATGTTTAAACACTTGACTGAGAATTATCCTTTGAACATAGCAAACACGTTGTTGCAAAACCAAACCACCCAAAACAAAAGAAAAGGATTGGCACATATTAACCTATGAATTTGGAGTTGCTTAAAATGAAATTCAGAAAATGTAATTTTGCCAAGAATTCTTCTGGTGCAATAATTAAATTTGTCTTTGTCTGAATGGACTGGACAGTCTTCTACACAAAGTAAAATTTGCCACATAATTTAGAACACATTGTTATGCCATTGCCAGCTCTTATGTTACTGACTGGCCTTTGGGAAGCCATCTGGTGGCAAATACCTCACATCTAAAGGAAGTTAAGATTACCTCTAAGTTTTTTCTGCAAGAATCCATGGGGGATCTCCAAACACTGGCAATGAAATTAGCATACAGGGGTTCATTTAAGAACAGAATTCTAATCATCTTATTTTCTCGCCCACAGAAAATAAAGATATTTAAGACATAGGAATGAAGTCATGCCATCTTTCCATTGACAATGGAAAATATATTTGTCTTCAGGAAATTTAAAAAAAATTATAGAGTTGCACAAAAATGGGATATGGTTCTTCCAATCTCATTGAATGGTGTATTAGTCCTTTTCAAGCTTCTGATAAAGACACATCTGATACTGGGCAATGTACAAAGGAATGAGGTTTAATGAATTTACAGTCCCACGTGGCTGGGAAAGCCTCAAAATCACAGGAGGCGGTGAGGAGGAGCAAGGCACATCTTATATGGATGGCAGCAGGCAAAGAGAGAGAGAGAGAGCTTGTGCAGGAAAACTACAGTTTTTAAATCCATCAGATCTGAATGAGAACAACATGGGAAAGACCTGTCCCATGATTTGATTATCTCCCACTGGGTCCCTTCCACAACAGGTGGGAATTATGGGAGCTTCAAGATGAGATTTGGGTGGAGACACAAAGCCAAACCATATCAGATGGGGTCCACTGATATTATGGAGGGAAATCTACTTTACTTGAAGTCCACTGACTTGAATGTTAATATTACCCAATGACACACTCACAGAAACATCCAGAATATCATTTGATTGCATATCTGGTCAATCTGGCTCAGCAAAGTTGGCACATAAAATTAACCATCACACTGACTAGATGAGATATGCCCTTTAAAAGAAGGCAAAGCATTATTAGAGAGATATTCTCCTGTTGGTCTGAGAAAATGGAAGCCACTGGTAGTGCTGCTGCTTCAAGGCATTGAATTCTGTTTGCAACCTGGATGAACATGGAAGGGAACCTGAAGCCTTTGATGGGACTACAGCTGTGGCTGAAACCTTGATCCCAGCTACATTAGGCTTGAACAGAGAATGCTGCTAACCTGTACCTGAAATCCTGACTCATGGAAACTGTGAGAGAACAAATGAACGATGTTTCAAGCCATTAAGTTTGTGGTAACTTTTTTTTTGAGACAGGGAAGTCTCGTTCTGTCACCCAGGCTGAAGTTCAGTGGTGAGATTTCAAGTTCACTGCAACCTCTGCCTTGGTTCAACTGATTCTCCTGCCTCAGCCTCCAGAGTAGCTGGGTTTACAGGCATTCACCACTACATCTGGCTTTTTTTTTTTTTTTTTAATATTCTTAGTAGAGATGGGTTTTCACCATGTTGGACAGGCTGGTCTTGAACTCCTGACCTCAGGTGATCAGCTCGCCTTAGCCTCTCAAAGTGCTGGGATTACAGGCATGAGCCACTAGCGCCTGGCCTGTGGTAACTTTTTATGCAGTAATAAAAATTTTTCCACACAGCACTGCAGTACTTCAGAGTAACCCTGATTGGACTAACTTGTACCACCTACTCACCCCTGAACTGTCTACTTGACTGAGGTCTTCTGGTGCTGCTTAGACTGCCAGATCATTTCATCTACTTCTAGAGCCAAAGATGGGGATACCCTTTGTTAAATTTAGTTTAACATAAAACTGCCTCCTTGTAAGTTTGGCATTAAGCTTCTCCATACATAATGAACTGTGACCTAACAGGATTTACAAACGTGCTGAAACCTTCTAATGTAACAAGTAGGTAAGGTTCAGCCAATAACAAAAGCCAGACTTCAACCACTCAAAGGCAGCCAACTATTCAAGCTGTGTTCAAATAAGGCAAATGCCAAGCTGTAATAGATAGGCTGTTTCTGTACCTCACATCCATTTTCAGTAGGTCACCTTCCTTCTTCTGTCCATAAGTCCTCTCCAATCACGTTACAGCGCTTGAGTCTTTCTGAAACTATTCTGGTTTTGAGGGACTGCCCAATGTGCTAATTGTTCTTTGCTCAATTAAGCTATGTTACATTTAATTTGTCTAAGGTTATTTTCTTTCAAATAATTTTTTTTTTTTTACTACACTTTAAGTTCTGGGATGCATGTACAGACTGTGCAGGATTGTTACATAGGTATACACATGCCATGGTGGTTTGCTGCATCCATCCCCTCGTCACCTACATTAGATATTTCTCCTAATGTTATCCCTTCCCAATCGCCCCACCCCCTGATATTCCTCCCCTAGCCTCCCCACCCCCCAACAGGCCAGTGTGTCATGTTCTCCTCCCTGTGTCCATGTGTTCCCATTGTTCAACACCCACTTATGAATGAGAACCTGCGATGTTTGGTTTTCTGTTCTTGTGTCAGTGTGCTGAGAATGATGGTTTCCAGCTTCATTCACGTCCCTACAAAGGACATTAACTCATCCTTTTTTATGGCTGCCTAGTATTCAATGGTATATATGTGCCACATTTTCTTTATTCAGTCTATCATTGATGGACATATTGGTTGGTTCCAAGTCTTTCCTATTGTAAACAGTGCCTCAATGAACTTATGTGTGAACACGTCTTTATAACAGAATGATTTACAAGCCTTTGGGTATATACCCAGTAATGGGATTGCTGGGTCAAGTGGTATTTCTATTTCTAAATCCTTGAGGAATCGCCACACTGTCTTTCACAATGGTTGAACGAATTTACACTCCCATCAACAGTGTAAAAGTGTTTCTATTTCTCCACATCCTCTTCAGTATCTGTTGTCTCCAGATTTTTTAATGATTGCCATTCTAACTGGCATGAGATGGTATCTCATGTGGTTTTGATTTGCATTTCTCTAATGACCAGTGATGATGAGCATTCTTTCATATGTCTGTTGGCTGCAAAATTTCTTCTTTTGAAAAGTGTCTATTCATATCCTTTGCTCACTTTTTTGATGGGGTTGTTTTTTTTCTTGTAAATTTGTTTAAGTTCATTATAGATTCTACATATTAGCCCTTTATCAGATGGGTAGACTGCAAAAATTTTTTCCCATTCTATTGGTTGCCAGTTCACTCTAATGATTGTTTCTTTTGCTATGCAGAAGCTCTTAAGCTTAATTAGATCCCATTTGTCTATTTTGGCTTTTGTTGTCATTGCTTTTGGTGTTTTTATCATGAAGTCCTTGCCCATGCCTATGTCTTGAATGGTATTGCCAAGGTTTTCTTCTAGAATTTTTATGGTGTTAGGTCTTATACTTAAATCTTTAATCCATGTGGAGTTAATTTTTGTGTAAGGTGTAAGGAAGGGATCCAGTTTCAGCTTTCTGCATATGTCTACCATCAGTTTTCGGCTGGGTACAAACATAAACAACATTGAAATGAAGGTAAAATGTAGTAAAGACCTTCATTTTACTTTAAAGATAAGCCAATTAATAGTCCGTATGACAGGGTCTGCAGCCTATTTATTTGTGGTCAAATCCTGAATCCACAATTGCTAGACGTATCACTTTAGAGAATGCATTAAATGCTGTCTGTATTCATTTTCTCATGTGTAAAAGGGGGTTAATAGTATTACATCATTTACATGGGTGCTATAAGTATTATGTAAAATAATGCATATAAAATGAATAGTACACCATCTGAAGCATAGTGATTAAACACTAAATGTTAACTATTAATATTACTAGCTGTTTATATAAACAATAATATATCAAAATTTGTAGCAAAGCAGCCATTTCCTCTTGAGTGTTACTTCCAAACTCTGTGTATAAAAAAAATCACTCTGTATTAGTTTCACTAAATCACATTAAATCTACATCTGCCATCCTGTTTGAATGCCTGGAAATAAAAATTGCTATCATTTGCAATGGTGCTTCCCTGTACCCTTGAATAAATATCTGAGATCACTGTGCATTTGCCTGAAACTTGGGAAGGACATGTTGAGGTTGCCATTGTCACTGATATCTCAACTGTCCATGACCCTTTAAAGTAAAATTTAAGCAAGATAATTTTTCAACAGTTTTGGGATTCAGAAGACCAGTTAGCTGTCTCTTTAGATGTCCACCTTCTCTGAGTTTCTTTTCCTTTAAAGGATTATTGTCAGGAGTGGGACATGAATACCTTTTACTCCCCTGTCAGCTGCAAAACTCATAGATTCTTCTTCAGGATTCTAGTCATAGGGAATCTCCCCCATCCAGGGGCAGTTTCATGGCTATGGGATAAGTGCAACTGGAAAGGGCTCCGTAGTCAGAGACTTGGGGTTTTATGCTCTTTGGTTGCTCTCCTAACACTTTTAATAACTTTACCTTAAATTTCAATTGTAAAATGACCTACAATGGGGGAATAAAGCATGCCCCAGAACCATGGAGCACTGACACACACACATGGTCTTGCCTTGGGGCTTTCTGGCCTGCTCTGGAGTAGTTCTTGGAAGCTGGCTTCGCAGTCTCCAACCAATGACTGCTGACACCCTCTATCCTCAGAGGGGTTCTAGGTATGGATGTGAAGAGGGTCAGGGCTGGGAACATGCCCCATGAGCCTAGTTACAGTCGGGCCCCAGGCACTTGTGAGGGTATGCGTTCTTCTCTAAGTATCCCTATGCTGCATGAAAAATTAAGATAAATTTGTAAAACATCAAGACTGTTCATAGAGAAATTACAAAAGGAAGAATGAAGCATTTTTCCTTCTTTTTGAACAAGGGGCCCTGCATTTTTATTGTGCACTGGAATCCACAATTATATAGCCGAACTTGGTCCCCAGCCATGGCATGGTTTCCTTCTCTCTCTACTTTTTCTAGCCCATCTTTCGAGCATGGCTTCAGAAACCTATCTGTAGACATAGAAGTTGTCTGAACTTTGTAATCTTTCCATGAGTCAAGGGAGAACAAATATATCTAGGCAACATCCTTGAGTCACAGGATGGAGAAAACAGCAAAAGTCAAAACAAAACAAAAGAAAAGACTTAAACCGAATATCTGACTATAATAATTGAGGAGAATGCTTTGCTATTTTTAGGCACTGACCTCACCTGATCCCCGCAGCCAAAATGTACAGGTCCTTATACATTAAAATTCTCAAGTACAAACACAGAGGTGTTTTTGTATCTGCTCATTGCCATGGTTGACAAGCCCGTCAGCAACAGCACTCAAACAAAACAACCACTTATGGCTATGTACAAAGGCTCAGGGCCAATACAATGATTTATAAGAGAGAACACTGTGGCATTTAGATGAAGGGAATTTCATGAACACAAATCCTCCAAATGCTTCAAGGATAGGGGTATCTTTTTTTATTTGAATTAAGAAATAGTGAAAGAGATATGAGTAAAGGAATTCTACCTTATTGAAAATATAAAGTGATCAAATCTTCCTAATTTGCCTGATTTTTTTTCTATTTTTTTGTGGTTCTAGTACTGAAAATCCTGTGTCCTACAAAATCGTTCAGTTCCAGGCAAAACAGGACTACTGGTCACCTTAAGTGTGTTGATCATCCTATGTGTATTATTTACTCTGCTAGGCCCCTTATACAGTTAACATAGAATAATGTTACTAAAATGTAAACAAAGGCCCAGAGACAAAGAGGAAAGCTTCATGAGGAATGCAAATCTATTTCTAGCAGAGAAAATACATTGGAAAATGTTGACTATGTCATGTGAAGGAATGCCTCCTAAAGTAGACCCAGAAACCCTGATCAAGACTGCAATTAATAAGACATTAACTAGCAGCTCACTGTACAATGAAATTCTGAGTAGGGGCAAATTACACTGAAGTATGGTTAAGTGTGAATAAGAACATCTCAGTGCTAAACTTGGGTGTAATATTTGAGATAATGTAATACTCATATAAAACAAAAGTGTAGTGCCAAAGAGGTATGATTTTCTTTAATTTGTGGAATTGTTTTTATATGATTTGTATGACTCGGAAAGAAAAGTCAGTTTTACGTTTGTTCTTTTAGTTACAGCTTCAGGTATAGATAGCAAGATTTTTACACAAGCATCTTTGAGTAAAACAATGAATAATGTGTTTTATGGTTCATTATGCTATATATAAAAATACATATTTTATACATAACTATGTTATATATAAATATTAATACATACTATATAGATATTAATACATATTTTGCTAGTCAATTTGAAAAAAATATTAAAACTCGCTGTGCATTTTCAGCAGGGTTTACTGACAAGTTATTTTACAATAATTTGATCAATAAATGAGTATGTTTTGATTATGGTATCCAACTTTATTAAAAATAAATTCCTTCACTCTTTGCATCTTTATATGCCAGATTTTCTTTAGCACTTCTCTCAGATAGTCTCCTAGTCATAGTAGCCTGTTTAGTTGTTTGTTTAAATTTTTATGGTTCAATATGGATCAGGATGATTTAAGGCAACTACATACCAAGAAAACACATTGCAAAACTGAAAAGAAATTTTTCCTAATTATCCTATTACTTCAAACACTTTCAATTGTCTTTGAGTACCATTAATTTTATACTTGATTTTTGTTTTAATTTCTCCTTTCATTTACTTCTATATACTAATAAAAGTAGTAAATAAAGCAATTCAAATTTCATAAAGTCAACTAAACCAAGACATACAAAGTTTAATACATAGATGCAAACACCTCTTTTACTTTTTACCCAACTACAAGCCATCAACAGTCAGTTTTTCAAATTCTATTGTGGTCTAGCAGCTGGCAGAAAGAAGACTACTGTATTCCACAAACAAAGTAATTTAGCCAGAGGAATGTGGAATGATGGAAGAATTACATTGATGAGAAGAAAACATAAAATTTCAACCTTCTTTATGCATTTGCACAGAGGAATCACTTTGTTATGTCTGGGACTTGCCCTAGTCATTTCCAAGTCCTCCCTCAATAGTCATTGACCTTCAGTCCCACATGGTTTTCTGGCCACTATACAAAGAATGCTGTAAACAGCAGTGATGGATGTTTCTTCACTGTTCCCCCCAACTCTCCTCTTCTCAAGGATGAGTCTCAATCGATTATTAAGTTACTGTTGAATAAACAATATAGTGGGTGTTGTTTAGTGGGTTGATTAACAATAAAATCAGAGACCTAATCAAATGATAGCACAAATACTCAGATGTGTTTTAACTAAGTAAAAATTATTCTTTTTACAGTTTTATCACCTGACATTTAATACAATTATTGGGTATCAACCTAAATGTGTCTCAGATATTGGATATGTTATGATGAAAGCAATCCTCTACATATTTCTACTTATTTTTGATTATTTGTGTGTATTTTTAAATATATATTCCTACATATTTTTTTCTATTTGGTTTTGGCTTTTTAGGAAACAACATGGGTATCTCCTCTTCCTAAGCAAGGAGGCGCAGTGGCTCACACCTGTAATCTCAGCACTTTGGGAGGCCAAGGTGGGCAGACTACCTGAGGTCAGGAGTTCAAGAGCAGCCTGTCCAATATGGTGAAACCCTGTCTCTACCAAAAAAATACAAAAATATTAGTGGAGCATGGTGGAACATGCCTGTAGTCCCAGGTACTTGGGAGGCTGAGGTGGGAGAATTGCTTGAATTTGAGAACATGAGGGAAGTTTCAGTGAGTGAGCCAAGACTCTGCCATTACACTCCAGCCTGGGTGACAAACTAAGACCCTGTCTCCAAAAAAAAAAAAAAGAAAAAAGATATCTCCTCTTCCTAAACTTAGTATATTGTTCCCCAATCACTTCCTTCTGTAAATTACTATATGATTTTGGTTTTAAAGTACTTATTTTATATAACAAAATGGGCTTTCAATAATAGATTTTATATAAGCAGGCCTTAAATAAGGTATAAATTCATAAAAATTCAGTTTCTTTTAAATGCGTTGTACTTTCAGAAGTCTGTTCTATTTTCTCTACTCCACTGCCAATATTTATTCATTTCACACAGCATTCCTTTATATTTCTTCATGAATATCCCCAGGAATATGTGAAAGTGTCCTTGCATTGTAACCCTCACTATTAAATGGAAAAAAATAACGTTTATGTAGACAAGGAATCATATTTAATAAGTTCTGGTAACAATAAACTAAGGTCACCAAACAAAGGAACATATACACCTGCAGAAAACAGCTTTTGCGATAGATAATATCAGTACCTGAACAGGGACACATTTGTAGCTTACAATATTAAACAAAAGGAAAATAAGAGGAAAAAAACAAATAAATGATACTTTGTCCTGGAATTAAATATTAAATATACTAGATAACAACATTCAATAGTAAGAAAAAGAAGTTTCCACAGTGCATTAGGCATACAGTATGTGTTACCTTTAAACAATGTATTTCAGCATGCATATTACTCATCATATCATGGAGAAAAGAGTTTTTAATTTATTTAGAACTTAAATAGCAAAGTGATATAATGTAGAATGTTCCATTCTTCAGGAAACCAATCTTTTACTTAATGTCCTTCTAAACCTTAGTAAGACTTACTTTCACTAGGATTTCCTGAAAACTTTTCTTCAGTGGAAGTTCATGTGGTATAATATTTAAGATATTTCTCTCAATCTAGAATTTCTGTAGTTTTCCAGCAATGTTAACTCCATGAATAGAATAATCAGAATATCATTGTTATATCTTTACTTTTTCTACAAACAAAGGAAACTAAAATGAAATAATAGAACATTCAATGTATATAAAATTACTATTGTGTAGAAAAATAGCATGATCAGTGGTAACTTGTCTTGATTGCTATATTAGTCCATTCTTAGGCTGTTATAAAGAACAGACTGCGACTGGATAATTTACAAAATAAAGAGGTTTAACTGACTTACAGTTCTACATTGCTGGGGAGGCCTCAGGTATCATTGTGGAATGGGAAGCAAACACATCCTTTTTCACATGACAGTAGGAAGGAGAAGTCCCAAGCAAAAGGGGAAAACTTCCTTATAAAATGATCAGATCTTGTGAGAACTCATTCACAACCATGAGAACAGCATGGAGGCAATCACCCCCATGATTCAATTACTTCCCAATGGGTCCCTCCCCTAACATGTGGGGATTATGGGAAGTACAATTCAAGATGAGATTTGGGTAGGGACACAGTCAAACCATATCAGTTGTTAATCCTTCCTTTAATTAGTATAAAAATACTGATATACTTATTAAAAGAATCAAATACTAGAATAAATGATCATTAACGCTATTCACCAAATACTTTCGGCTCCCTGTCTCCCTGATGTAGAGTAGGATTTCAATTTCCCATACACACGGAAGACAGAGTCATGTGACAAGTTATGGCTAATGATTTCAGAGCTAAATATTTTAATTTGCTGTTGAAAGATATCGTAAGATGTATTATACTTTATGTTTGCTGTTGCCTACACGTCATGGATTGAATTGTGTCCCCACTACCCCAAATTCATATGTTGAAGTCCTAACCCCAATAGTTCAGAATGTGGCCTTATTTGAAGATGGGGCCATTACAGAGGTAATCAAATTGAAGTGAGGTCAGCAAATGCAGTAAGGCACACTCATAAAAATGTGTGCACATCACACACACACATACATATTCAAGTGTGTGCCAGATGTGCAAATTTTGGGATCTGAAGCTCAGTGGTAGCATTAAAACTTTTCAGTATTCTCATTATAAAATAGATAAGGAATGGTTTGTCACTTGTTATGGAGGTCTCCCAGTGATAGTTTTAAAGCTATTCCATATCCTTTTTATTATGGACATTTATCTTACATAGATTAAAATGTAGAGAACTTACATGTACTGTTTGAGATTTGAAAAAATGCACCCATCAACATAACCATCTCTCATTAATATTTAGAATATTTGCGTAATTGCTGAATGCTTCTCATGCCCCTTTCCCGTGGTACCACCACCCTTGGTGGGAAGCACTGTTGTAATTTTTTATCCCTACAGATTAATCCTCGAAATGTAAGCTTTGTGTGATAGTATAAATTATTTATCATTAGTGGCTGGCCTATTTGCTCAACCTACTATTTTTGAGATTTTTCACTCATGTTATTGCTAAGATGTATTCCTTTGTATGAATATGTTACAATTTGTTTCTTCATTCTCCTGCGACATACATTTTATTTCTTTTCAGTTTGGGGCTATTATGATGAATTAATCTACTCTGAAGATGCATACACATCTTTTTGTGGACATATGCTTTCATATCTGTTGAAAGAGTACCTAGTCATAGAATTGCTGGTTAATACACATTTTTTAAACTCCTTTTTTAGAACTTGACATCACCTGGAGTTAGATTTTATTGCTTAAAACTTATTAATGCAAAATATTTATTTGATTACTCTTTAAACAAGAGGCATTATTAAACTCATAATTCGTTTGGATAAAAACTTTTTAGTCCAACATTTTATGATTATCTGGTTAGCTTTGGAGATAGCATACATATTTTGGCTAAGTAGGATCATGTTCACTTAAAAATAAATGACTACTTAAGATTTTTGTAATGAAAAGTGTTACTAACGTTAGAAAGCAAACTCAGGTCTCTGCCTATCTGGGTTTTACGATTTGCTGATGGTGGTGATATAAAGTTGTGTAAAGTTATGAAATATTAAATAGCAGTACACATATTTTATGAGGAAGAATATGATTCATTGGTAAAGCAGTGGTATACTGAGTGGATGAGTGGTACAATTTTAAAGAAAAAAGTCATTATAGACATCTTTATGAAGAGTTTTTATGGAACTGGTAAGAATTGTGCTGGAATTTTATGGGAGCTTGATAGACATGAGGAAGCATTTCAGAAATTTAAAAATGCTGTGGAGGCTGGTGACGTGGCTCATGCCTGTTATCCCATCACTTCGGGAGGCCAAGGTGGGCAGATCACCTGAGTTTGGGAGTTCAAGGCCAGCCTGACCAACATGGAGAAACCCCATCTCTACTAAAAATACAAAATTAGCCAGGCATGGTAGTGCATGCCTTTAATCTCAGCTACTTAGGAGGCTGAGGCAGGAAAGTCACTCAAACCCAGGAGAGAGAGGTTGCAGTGAGCTGAGATTGTGCCACTGCGCTCCAGTCTGGGTGACAGAGTAAGACCCTATAGAAAAAGAGAAAAGAGGCCACGTGCAGTGGCTCACACCTGTAATCCCAGCACTTTGGGAGGCCGAGGCAGGCAGATCACCTGAGGCCTGACCAACATGGAGAAACCCCATCTCTACTAAAAATACAAAATGATTAGCTAGGCGTGGTGGCAGGTGCC